>JASCZW010008243.1:0-17609 GCA_034211315.2 Aedes japonicus | reverse complement strand
TCTAAATTTTGAAACCCATTTTGCCAGACTTTCCTTTCAAGAATGTTAATGGCCACTCTTGGCCCCACGGAAACCTGACAGGATCGAAAACAAATCATCAGATGGCCACTAAATGTTGACATTGTTGAAAAATATCCTACTGGAGAAATTTCATGATTTTTGCTGACTGCATTCCCAAGGTTTTCTTCTGAAAATGTTCACGGTCACTCGAGGCAACACGGAAACCTGTTACAGAATGGCCCCTCCGGGACAAATCGGATTATAGCCCAGAATGGAATAGACAAAGTTTTTAAGATTTTTTCCAATGATTTTGACATCCATTCCCGGAAATTCAATTAAAATCGGTCAATAATTGCCAGAAATCCAAATATTTGAATTTGGTGGATACCCGGGTACACTGTCAAACAGCTAAAGGGTAAAAAAATCGAAGTTTCCCGCCTTCGGCCCCCTTGCTATTTTTCTTTATTCAAAAATTTGCTTTCCGTTTTTTACGAAGATGTCAGTGAACTTCAGCATCCTGTTAAAAAAAAAAAAATCGTAGTGTAAAACCTGAAAAGGTAGAGAAGTAAAATGACGGTCAATTTCCATGACGGTATATTTATTCTTGGTGATACGATCGTATCACATAACACTTGTACAAGATTTAGAAAATGAGTGATAAACGCGAGAGAAAAATATCTCTCGGTTGTTAGTTCATGGTGATGAGAAGTTTAAGAGAGTGAGAGGCTCTTCTGTTGCTGTGATTGTCAATTGTAAGAATCTCATTTGTCACTTCTAATACTGTCAGTACCGTGATGGAGCTTAGCACTGGTCCTGACCCCTTAAACCATCTCATGATATCGCACGGTACGATTTTCTTCAAATATAAATCTACTACCAGATCTTGTTTTGCGTCCATGTTAATTAGCGTATAAAAAAACTAACAATTATCTATAACAAATCACATCCGTCAAATGCCAGATGATTACACGCGCAGTAAAAAAATATCCACATATTGGTAGACGAAACTGTAGGTGAGATACACTGAGACAAGAAATGCTGACAGGCAACCTTTGCCACCCTGTTATGGTAATATGATGATGTTCCAAGATTATGGATGATTAATTCATTGCGTCTAAACATGCATCAGACACTGAAGTGGTTCTGGGAAATTTGAGAAATATTGCAACTTTTCAAATATGTAACTAGTTTTCAACTAGTTATTTAAGTAATATGATGCAATGGTCTATTACATAACATTGTTTTGGAGTTTTTCTTTTTTTTTGTAAGTTTTACCGTACAAATTTTCTCAATTCAATTAACCTAAACCTTTTGGTAGATAAATCACAGCTTCAAATATACAAACAAAGCACCATCAAAACCAGCTCCTTGATGAGCAATAAGAAGCAATCAAAAAATCCCAATACGACCAAAAACTCCACGCATCGGTACCATTTAGACCACGGAACAGGGGCTGAGGTGATGACTCCTCCAAATTGGCTCAAATCCGTGAAGATCGATTAAGCGTTCGAGCATTCCACCGGTCCCTTTGAGATTCCGAAACCGAGCACATTTTTCAACTTTATCACCATCTCTTCATGGTCCCGGATGGCATGCTCTAACCTCGCAACATTGCAATCCACCATGGACAGAATATATCGACGGGAAATGAAAGTATGATCCAATACCAATTAATCATCACTGATGACTCTAACGAACTAGGTTTCGAACATGCACAGACATTTTTCAGCAGCGACAGGATTTTTTCGTCAACATTCTCGACATTGATCTTGTTTGGTTTGCGAATCCATTCGACAAGCGGAACGCCACACCGCGATTTCCTCTAAATTTAGAATTGATTTGACTTTGATTGATACCACAGCGTTGCTCTATTCCCATACATCGACGTGGTTTGTCCCTGTTTTTGGGACGATCCCAAACCCACCATGTTTCCTTCTTCAAGCGACAGTGTGTGCCCTAGAAATCAGCTAACCGCAGTTCTTCTTCCTTTCTATTTCTCGGTATTTCTGACAGTACTTACAAAACGACGGCACATTCGAGACCATCAGTCAGATGATTTTCACTGCAACTCGTTTCGAGAACGGTGCATCGATGCGCTGCGAGGCGGACAACATTGTGATGCGTGAGGACGGCGATCGGCCCCTGCATGACACCCTCACGCTCGAGGTCATGTGTGAGTATCAAGTTCCAAATTTCCCCTAGACTGATTCATCACCTCCACTGCAAAGAAAAAAACGTGTTGAACCAGTCTATTGAGCACACACACACACACACACACATCCCATCTCATATAGTCCCATCATTCACTCGCACCGCATAAAACCCACCCTTCGGGGCCAGCCAAAAGCCAAGCGGTAGGTATTAAATCGCCCCACGCGATGACATGATTTATGCCCGCGGTGGATTATGTCCTTTCCTACCATGTCCCCGATACGACTAACCCAAATTCTGCGTGTGCATTTGTTTTACTCATCCTTGCTCACATAAACACACTGTATCCGTATCTGTCTCATTTGTCTTTTGCGCTAAACTGGGCATTAAACTTCGATACATTCGGTTGGCCATATTTGCTGGAGAGCAGATCCGCCGGTGGTTCGAGTCGGTGTGGAAAATATCACAGTCAACGAAACGCGGGATTTTCTCCTCAAGTGCGACTACGAGGCAAATCCGGCCTCACTCGAAAGTGTCAAGTGGTTCCGAAATGACCAGGAGATCAAACTCGACAGCAACCGGCACGACGGGGGCAATCCGGAGAACATCGGACTCATCATCAAGCATGCGACCCGGCACGACATCGGGGCCTACAAGTGCGAGCTGGCCAACTCCATCGGGAAGGATCTGTCCGACAATGAAATCAATGTTGATGTTTTGTGTATGTATAACTTCTTTGTTTTCATTTTCATATACGGAACGGGTTGCTATGATGTGGGTGTCAGTGTTTTGATTGTACAATTATGAGCATCGTGATTGTTTGACAGTACTCTGGGTTCATTTGAATTCGCAACTTTATGAACGAAATACGGTTAGTTCGATTTATTTGTTTGTGAACAGTGAACGACGTAATCAGTCAAAAGTTATTCCAACACAATTAGAATACATTGGAAAATGCATAAACAACGCGACGAATCACGAGTAATAGCTTTACAGCTCGTCGAATCAAATTCAAATTTCAAAACAAACACCATCCAATAACAAATCATCAATCCATTTGCAGATAAACCAACGGTGGTGCTGAACATGGACCCGGAAACACCGGTGGTGGAAAACGACCAAGCCAACATCACACTGCTGTGCAATATAGTGGACGGAAATCCGCTACTGCTGACCAAGGTGCGTTGGTTTTTGGACGGCGAGTTCCTGAAAGAGCTGCCCGAATGCTACAACGATGAGGAGGGGAGCAGCAGCTCGGGCGACGAGAACCTGTGCGAGGTGGATCCGACCAAGATGTTGCTGCAGAATGTGGGTCGGGAATTCATCGGGAACTATTCCTGCCAAGGTTTCAACGATGGTGGATGGGGTGACATCAGTGAGGAGAACTCGCTGGATATCTACTACGAGCCGGGAAATGCAACAATTACACATTACCCATATATTGGCATCAAGAGGCGAAGTGTCACGTTCAACTGTTCTGTGGAAGATCGTGGAAACCCGGTGGCGACCAGGTTTCGATGGCTGAGGGGTGACAAACCAGCCAAGGACGTTGTAACTCCTTCGTGGACCGTGGATCCGGTGGGGTTGGATTCGAGAACGACGTTTACCTGTTTCGCGTACAATGAAGGCGGCGAAGGAAACGCTGCAGTGGTGCATCTAGAAGTGCATGCTCCGCCGGCTTTTGTGCAAAAGCTGCATCCTTACACAGGAGCATTGTATTCGACCTCGAATATTTCGCTGGCCTGCCGGGTGGAATGCGTCCCGTCGTGTACGATTTCCTGGTTCAAGGATGGTGTAGGAATTGAAGATTCGGATGAGAGGTATTACATTACTAGTAGCTACCTACCTGCTGAGCCGGCTACAGGAGATTTCGAGAGTGCTTATTCTATGCTGGTGAGAATGAGTTTGCTTTTTACTATTTCAGTGGTTTGATTGTTGTTGTTTATTAATGGTTGTCTAATTTTAGCATTTCAACATGTCTGCCTGGCCGGACGGCATACTAGATCGCATTCGTGATAGCTCCAACTATTCATGCGTCTCATCAAATAACTCAGCAGGGCCTGGAGTTCGCAGCACGACTTATTTCGGCGTGGAATGTAATTAATCACTGCTTGCTTTGATGAATGGTCTAGCGAGAGAAGAAGGAGCTCCAATTTCACATCTATTATCATTGCAGATCCTCCGGAGAACACATCGCTATCGAGTCCGGTCATCTCGGTGGAGGAGGGCAAAATTCCCCCTCGGATTGTGTGCTCATCCCGAGCCTATCCGGAACCGGAATTCAGCTGGTGGCGCAACGCGGCCAATATTGTGAACGGGAGCTCGCTGATCGTCAACACCGTGATGGAGAGGAACGATGCTGGCGTTTACACGTGCGTTGCATCGAACAAGCATGGCAACCACTCGACCGATGCCGTCATCGATATACACTGTACGTATTTTATGACTGTGTTTGTGTTTTTTTTTATTTTGGTTTGTGGTGTGAGGAAAGAGCAGAGGTAAACATTCTGACTTCAGTCGGTTGATGCGGGATGGCGTTGGTGGTTTTCGGCATAGTTGATTAGTTTGCTTTGAGGTTGGAAAATTTGTGCACCGCTGTGAGGTAATCCTTCGTTTGGATGGGATTTCTATGTTGTCTGCTTCGATTACACTTGTGCTGGTAGCTATTTCCCATCGTACTATTCGGTCAAGTTAATCTCTCATTTTGTTACAAATAAATCCCAATGCCACATATTGACATTAGTTGTCCAAGCGGATTATTGATTTTGATTTCCATTTCTAACTCCATCAATAACACGTGGCTTGGCGTAGAGGGGGGACGGGTGGAAATAATAAATAATAATTGTAACATTTAATGTGAGCCGAACCCATGTTTCCATAACAAGAACACGCATTATACAAACAGAACAGCAGGAGCCTGTTCTTTTCTCGGTGGAGAAATAATGAAGCCATGAGTTGTCCAGCACCTGATCCATCGCAAGTAGTCACGCACTGCATTCAATCTCAGAGTCTACTAAGGGGGTGACGCTAGACCTGAGCACCGAGCGAACTTTTTCTGATTTCTAGCCTATAGCGTGCGAATTCTTTGTTGTTAAACGAAAATTTAACAATGATATTGAATAAATGGTATCAACGCTTTCCTCTGCACTTCCACGAGAAATCACTAGAATTCTGAATAACAAGACTGTGTGGCAGCATGATCGTTTTTGGTAAATGATAAGCTGAATTTACGCGACGTTTAGTAAAGTATTTAAATATAAATCTAGGGTTTATATCATTAGGGCGAATGCTACAATTGAGACATTCTCTCCGGGCTCGCTCTCTTTCGTTCATAAAACCAATCACCTTTGCGTTTCATTCTACTATTTGTAAGTACGCTTAGCCATCACTGTTGTGTTTCGATCTGTACTAAAGAATGCCTCGTAAGTTTGTAATGGTGCTGAATGAATGAAGAGGCGAGCCGGAAGAATCTCTCAATTGTAGATTCGCTAATGAAAAAAACCGAAATACTCATTTCTGATTAAACCGATTTATACCAACAGCAAGGATGCTATTGGAGTCACTCATGTGAGGGTGGTTTTTTGTTAGGATATCGGAGGGTATTTGGTTGCAAGCTCTGCATGAATTGGACAGCGTAGAAATCCTCTTTGCTACGTTCGGGGTATGATGTGAACAGTGATTCGAATTCCAGTGCTCAACGCATATTCTGCCGTTGCTTACTGCCGTGTTAAGGACCGTAGGGTGGGGGGGGTTGATGCTTGGCACAAGATTGTGTGCCCGTTTCAATACTACCTCACAATGCCCTCCGCTCAATTTCAAACTACTTCTATTCAATTTTCACAGCCTGCCGTGCGCTAACGGAACTATCAATACTTTCTCATAACTACTTTGTTCTATCAAAAAAGTGCTGTCTACTTCTAGAGCCTCATGGTGATGAGAAATTATTTTCCTTCTCAAAAAAACATCATCACAGATCGTTACCCCGCGTATGGGAGAATACAAAGAAAGATTATATCAGTGTATAAATAATCAGTTCCGTTGGCAAACTTGGAGCCTTTTAGTTCCTCTTTCGAAAGATTTTCGAAAAAATACAATTAATACATGTTAGGAGCAAAAAACGAATCGTGTTCCATCTTACATGCCTCTCTTCTACAGTTAATTTGTGGATCAGATCAAACACTCGTCGATACCGACAGTACGTCGCATTTCGCGTCAACTAAATTCTAAACCTTTCGAAGGCTAATGAACAGCGATGATTGGGAACGAGGATCAACGTCGCCGAACATGGAGGCTCGAATGCGTTTCTCCACGAAAGGTGAGCAGCAGGGTTGCCATATTAAATCTCTTTCATCTTGTTTATTCGCAGAAAATCTTGGTAAAAATCTTTACTTCAAGCTATAAGTTGTAAAAGCGGAATTTTCCAGGTACCTAAATGAAAATGAACTTTTTTTCCTTTCCTTGCACCAAAAAAGGAGCATGAAAATTGAGGCAGGAGCGTCATTCAACTCAGTTCAGGCACAGTTTAGTCTTTGATTGTATACGGAACTAGTTATATGCCGGTTTAAGTTTTGTTGCCTTCACATTAAAATTACTAAATTCTTAAAAAAAACTTGTCAACATTTCTTTATGATTGGATTATGCATGACGATATGACCAAAAAATACCTGAGTGAGAGCTCATAACTTGTGAGATGGAAATATGTTCATTGCAGTTCAAATCCGGACAAAGTCAGTATTGACATAATAATGAATCATGAGGTGTTTGTTTTGATTACTTAAAGTTCCAGGATAGGTGAACAAAACCGAAACGGAATCGAAAAACTCAATCCTTTATATGATGGCTGTACATCAATGTTTTGGACTTAGATTTAAGTTGTGATGTTAGCTGATCAACTTCTTCTTTCCCTTTCATGTAACACTTGAATCGTAGGATGGTATCCATGGTGTCCGTACTCAGTCGTTCCGGAGTTTGGTTTTATTCCGAATGTATTGCGAGAAAACTCGCTCCACCGCTTCCGAAGAATGCGAAATTAGTAGAAAGTTCGCAATCAACTTTCTCAACAAGGCAAAAGCCAGATTTCCATCTGCTCGTTTAAAACACATCAGTTTTCTCCAACACATTTCCAAGTCATCAGATCGTTCCAGTAAAATCTCCGATGGCCTGTCTCTCAACGTTTTCAAAGAATTTTTGATATTGTTTACTATTCGAGTTGAACTCCTTCAAAGTGTGTAGCTTTTTAAGGTCAATGCTTGATGCAGTAGTCAGAACTGGATTGTTCATATCATATCGCTCAATGCTCTGTTTATTCAACTCGGTATAGAAAGCACCGCAGATTGAGTAGTAAACAACTTCCTGGTATCATTGAGAGTCATCGGATCATTAGGATGACAGAGAATTAGCTGTGCGGTTTGAATGTTGTCACAGTTGGATTGGAACAAGAAAAACAACACGAGCTCCAGACACCGTTCCTTATTCCAATAGAAAACAAACTTCAACAATAGCTATCTAGTGGCAGATAGATGTAGACATGTCAAAGGCTTTATGTTCAAGACACTTTGTATCACCTGGAATACCTCGAATCGTTTGGGGCTGTAGGACAAGTAACTGTAGATATCTTGCATCAAATGTTCCAGGTACAATGTCAGCTTTGCGCATGTGTAGCTTGCACAAAGGGCCAAGCAGTGGATAAATGGCATTGTAGATGGTTTGGTGATCCACCAGGTTGAGTTCAATTCGTCTCCGTATTGAGTGGACAAGCAATTGTCAAAAATCTTAAAAATCTTGGTTTATCTGAAAAATCTGTAATCTTTACAAACAGATACCTTTATAAAAAAAATTGGAAAAAAAAATCTGTGCCAATCTAGATAAATCTGTGCATGTGGCAACCCTGGGTGAGAGTGAATGCCCGAGTAGCGAATACGAAAAAAACATCAGAAGAAACGAAAGAGGAGCAACAAACAGCGTACATTGGCAGCCACTTCCTAGCTGTTTCGATGATTGACGTAAAGGGTGTTCCGATCAAAATTTGGTCAAACAGTAATTTGTGTGAGTTGATCAAAGTTTTTATTAATAAGTCAAATTCTTTTTCTTTTTCAAGTTCAGTTAAGACAGAATACAAGAGAAATATGCAGCTAAGCTTCATTTTTACCGAATGCGAATTGCCGGGTCTTTCGTTTAGCACCTGCCATAGGATTTTGTACAGTCTCCTTGTCCACAACAGCTTTTTGAGTCTTCTTAAGGTTCCGCTTGATGATGGTCCAATATTGTTCGATTTGGCGGAGCTCTGAGGTGTTGGGAGGGTTCCTGCCTTTAGTCACCACTTGAACGTTGTTTACAGCATACTACTTCATAGACTTTTTTTTCGTAATGGCAAGATGCCAAATCATGCCAAAATAGAACGGAACAATTGTGTCGCTTTGCCGGCGTCGGTGGTGTAGTGGTGAGCGTGACTGCTACTGGCACCCAGTGGGTCTGGGGTGTCAATCCCAGTCGACGTCGGTTGTTTTTCTGAGGCAAAACAAATCTGGTCACGTCTTCCTTCGGAAGGGAAGTAAAGCCGTTGGTCCCGGCTCATATTCATGAGTCGTTAGGTAGGGTCCAGGTGGTGGAGTCGTCTCTCTGGCGTCGGTGATTGTCACCATGTGAGGAAATGGGCCGACGGAAAATAAACAAATAAAAAAAAAAGTGTCGCTTCAGGAAAGGCAGTAGACGTTTTTGTAGGCACTCGCTCAGATAAATTTCTTGGTTGACGGTACCGGTTGCAATGCAAACGTTGCTCTTCAAATCACAGATACAAATGGCCTGGCACACATTTCTTCGCAAACTTTGACAGTTTATTGTGCTTGAAAATATCTTCCACCTTTCCCCGTCCGGTTGCCGTCGAAAATTCCGGTCCAGGAAGCTGTTTAAAGTTTGCCTGGACGTAAGTGTCATCGTCCTGTACCACGCAATCAAACTTTCTAAATACGAGCGTCTGTTGCGTAGCGTCGTGTGGTAAAGTTTTTGAGTAGCGAAGAGTTGCAGAAATCAGAGATAACCATGAGGTGACTAGCGCAATCGGAGCTACTTCCAGGCGAGGTAGTAGAACGTTAAATTGGCGCAAGAACGAAGAAGGTGATGCATGGAAGTAGTTCAATAGCAAAGTAACCTCCTCTTCTTGATGAGCACGGAATTCTACGGGTGGATAGACGCATAACAGCTGCCGACTACATCGCATACGACACCACGACATACGACACAGATTGGTAATCCGATGACCTCGCAGTAGAATGTAATCGAATTACCAATCTACTTCTGGATTCAAATTCCGTCACGTAAACAATGAAACGATTGTAAATGAAGTACGACAGAGATTTCGCATTTCAAAGTGAGAACCCAAATATGCTCTGCGATGCCAGTGGTGCCGAGACCCATAGCACCCAAAATAAGCCTACTGCCTCAGATGCGTGTTACGCCGTTACTGCGACTGTTGTGCTTTGTAGGAATCGATTATTCCGGCTCTTACCTCGTTAAGGTTAGACGTAGTTCTGTCAAGCGATGGGTGGCGATGTTTACGTGTCTTACAGTCCGAACAATACACCTAGAACTAGTCTTCAGTTTGACAACGGACTCATGCTTGTCGCTTGCAGTGGAGCACCACAGAAAATTTATAAATTTGTTGGCGCTAGTCGAGAGCTAGAAGGCGACATATGAGTCGCTTACAGTGATGCTTATCGTGGGCCGCGCTCGAAACAGTATGCAGTCGATTGATGATGCAGCAGTGCCACAGTTGATCGACACCCTCCGAATGCGGTTCGGACGACCGGAGTTACTGATCAACGGTGCGGAAAATTCCTGCTCCAAGGTCAGACAAGCTCGAGGGGCTTATCGATTTTGGCATGGCAGTGCAAGCGCTGTGCGACCATTTCGAGGCTGCAAATGAACGCGATCATTTCTCGAACCCAGCGCTACTCCAGGAGCTAGTGTCAGAGCTTCGCGGACCAACGGATGATGTGAGCAGGTTACAAACGAGGATTTCATCATGTGGACCTCAAGACCTTCGGCTACTATATGGCGACTGTGGTGCAAGACGCAACAAGTGTGGTGACCTTCGAACTGGAGGTGAAACGCAACGGTGCCCGTGACCGTCCGAAGAATAAGAGATTCGTGAACTCACACGCAAATGAAACATCGGAAGAAACAGTAAAATCAGCGTACTAGCCGGAGGAGGAGCCGAAGTGAGTGATTGTCATGCATTTAATGAGCTACAAGTTGACGATCGCTGGAAATGAGTACGCTCGCTCAACCCATGCCAGAATTACACCACGGACGACGTGGGTGACGAGGACGGAAAACATGCGAAATCCACGGATGCCAATACGGCCTCATCCGCTTCTGAAATCGCGGTCCAGGTGGCAGAGAATCATCCCGTCGCCAACCCCTTCTGGAACGCTATTCTGTATTATTCCGGTGACACTGCACGGTACGAACGGTTCATTCGACACGTTTGTCTTACTCGACGAAGGTTCAGATCTGACCCTGGTGGAGAATGATCTGGTGGCCGCAGTAGGTGTAAAGGATACGCCACTGCCAGTATGCCTCCGCTTGACCGGTTACACCTCACGAGTTGAGAAGAGTTCACAGCAGCTAGCAATAGAGATTACGGGACTCGGACAAGAGAAATGGCACCAACTGCTTAACGCGAGAACCATAAACAACCTTGGACCCGCTCAAAGCTTTCAAGTGGATGAAACCGTGGAGCAGCATAGCCACTTGAAGAGGATCCCTATCACCAGTAACCAGAATGCGGTGCCCAAGATTCTAATCGGAGTGGACAACTTGCGACTAGTCTTACCGCTAAAAGTACAAGAACCTGACGGAACAGCACCAGTGACAGTGAAGAGTGGTGCATTTACGGCCCTCGTGGCAGTGAGTAAGCTTCCACGTGTGTGAATGTTCCTGCGATGAGGAACTTCACGAAGCGGTGAAGAAACTCTACGACGCCGAAGACTCGTAGAAGGCTGTTTGACCTATTAGGGTTACTGTCGCCATTCACAATACACGGTTTTGATCCAAGACTTATGGCGAGCAGGCACTGCGTGGGATGAGCAAGTCAGCCAGGACATCTACGCAAAGTGGCACAGATGGGTGCAGATTATAGGTTACATTGTAGAGATACGAATCCCACGGGGTTACTTCCGTAACACAGATCCGAACACTTACCACAACACAGAGCTCCATGTTTTCGTCGACGTAAGTGAGATAGCGTATTCTTTTGCGATTTATTTACGAATACTGGAAAAGAGTGGAGACTCGCAGTGTTGTTTAATCGCTGCTAAATCAAAGGTCGCCACACTGAAGGTCAATTCTTCGACGCGAGTTGCAAGGCTGTGTTTTGGGTGTACGATGGTCGAAGTTCGTCAAAGCAGGGCGCAATATTTCCGTATCCAAGACGGTGTTTTGGACAGATTCCAAATGAAATCTGACCCTAGAAATTATCGACATTTCGTCTCATTCAGAGTAGAAAAGATTCAGGAACATACAACCTCGAACTAGTGGTGGTGGGTTGAATGCCAATCCAGCGGACAAAGCTACCAACTAGGGTAGTGGGCCATATCCTAGCAGCACACTTGTTGCAAATCAGTTAAAGTTACTTGCATGCAACTCAATTATGTTACAATCAAGTTACTGCATCCAATAATGTCAGTTTTGTGTTGCTTGGGTACCGCAATAGCAGTTGGTTCATGGGACCCAATTTTCTACGATGTCCAGAGAATAAATGGCCTCTTCTGATAGATCCAGTCTCCACTACCAGCGAAGAAATGCGTGCAGAGATCTTTCACCACCGTTCTTTCAGACCCCCGATAGATTTTGCCTGGATTTCTTTCTGGAATCGGCTACTAGGAGCAATAGCGTACGCGCTCCCATTCCTGAACAATTAGACCAAGGACAAGCCGGTGCGCAGAGGGAAGTTATCGCAAACTCAATGCAATCAGCAAAAGGAAACATCTTCAAATTGGTACAACGTGAAACGTACCCAGATGAGGTCGTTGAGCTGTTCAAGAAAGCATCTAACGAGAACGAGAAACATAGCACAATTTTCCAAATGATGCTGATGCTGGATAACAGCGGCCTGCTGCGTGAGAGAGGTCGGATCGGTTCTGCCAAAGAAGTGGGGTATAATGTTCGCCACCCCATTATACTCCCGAGGAAACATCGAGTTACGGAGCTGCTGCTACTAGATTTCCATCAACGTTGCCAGCACGGAAATTCTGAAAGATGATGAATGAGATTCACCAGCTCTACAATATCCCAAGACAGCGATCGGTGATCAAGAAAGCCCATCACGAACGAGCCTTCACTTACACCGGGGTAGATTACTTCAGGCCACTGATAGTAAAGCTGGGAAGATCCAACGTGAAGCGGTGGATCGCATTGCTCACCTGCCAAACAGTACGTGTCGTTCACCTTGAAATCACGTATTCATTGTTAACGGAATCCTGCATCTCCTGTGACCGTCAATTCGGGGGCCACCGAGGTCCACCCGTTAAGTACTTCAGTGAAAACGGGACGGCTGGGGCTGATCGAGTGCTGCGATACCAGATAAGTCAGAGACTGTCCTCGACGCTTGGTTCAATCGGTGAAGGCAGCCATGCAGAAATCATATTCGGAGAGAAAAATTGATGACGAGGGCTTGCAGACGCTGGTCGTGGAGGTTGAGAGATTGGTAAACTCAATGCCCCTGACGTATTTGCCACTTGAAGTTGAGTTGTCAGAGGCGATTACTTCGAATCACTTCTTGCTGCTGCTGAGCTCAAACGGGATGAAACGGCGTGGAAAAAGAACAGTAGCAGCAGTCCAAGCGCAGTCTGGAGAATTAGTGCGCCGACAAATCTTGGGGAGATCGTGGGAGCTAATTCAGTTGGACCTGTTCTGGAAACGATGGCTGGTAGAGTACCTACCGATGATCTGTCGGCATCCGAAGGGGTTCTATGAAACTCGAACGTAGGAGTAGTAGGAGCTACTTGGTATGGGAACGAGGAAGGATACTTGGTAATGGGAACGAGGAAGGATCGTTAGTACTGTCCCAAGCCTGGATGGCGGTTGTGCAGATAGGGACGAAAACTTTGGTGAGACTAGTGTCACGGCTGGTGTGAAAGACTTCAGTGAAACTTCGCATCACATGCGGGGAAGACTGTTGGCACAGAAGCCGACAAGCTGGCAACCATGCCCATCGAAAACCAGACAATTTATAAAGAATAGCCCCCTTCATGAACCTTTGGGCAGGCCTATGTAATCTTTTTCATTTCTGACAACAAATTATCAGCTGCCTTGTTGTTTTTAAAGTTATTTGACGGCATCCTTTACTTTGTCTATTGCGTGAGTTGACACATTTTCTTCATCCACCGTTCCGATGAAGTCATTTCTCCTGCTGGAACTAGGAATAGTTTGAAAACGTGTGACTGATTTTTTTTTATACAGTCATATCTCGATAGCTCAATTTTAATTTTCGTTACGTTATATCGATGTTACATTACATCGATACAAATTTCTTTCCAAGAATTTTTTTTAGCTATTTTTACTATAAAAGAATTAACGCAAAATCAATGTTATTCACCCAGCAGTGTGTTCCAATCCTTCTCATATCTGGTTCTTCAATTTCTTTTAGTTTATTATTATTATTATTATTATTATTATTTTTATTGATTCTTAATTTTTTTTTAAATTTTGTTTTATATTTTTTTCTCATATTATCTTTTGATATTAGAATATTATTTTTAGCAGTATTCTTTTAATGTTGTTTAAGTAGAAAATGAACCAATTTTGGATTCCAGCATATAACATACTCCCAGGGGGTAAGTCTCTCGGCCACCATGTGTTAGCACCAGTGCCTTGGATTTTCATAAAATATCAATGAGAAGTGAAAATGATTTTATCCCAGTGTAACGATGATGTTTACTTTCCGGTTTTCATGGTTACCGCTGTCACCCCTTAGCCAACTGAATTTTGTTTGCTGGATTGAATGAAGTCGGCTCTAAGTGCGGGTCAAAAATCTGCTGTCACTGTAGTTTTGAAAATCAATCGTTAAGCATGAATGTCATTAGACGAAATCTGACTCGCGATGATTTTTTTTATAGGTATGAGATTTTAAATCCTCATACGAACGTGGATCAACCAGGGTCATTATTATTGTTCCATATGAATGTTGAGCAAGAAAACCTTGGCCTGGGCTGCTCTTGCATATTTTCCGAACCCGACGGGTAATTGATATTCATTGTGGTTTATTGAATTTCATTTCTGACATTTCGAAATTCATATTGAAAATGAATCTGTTTACATAAATGAATATCAAAGCATTTTGAAAATCGAACGTTCATTTTTCTGGTTACGTTTGTTGTTACGAGTTATCATTTGATTTTCAGATGGAACTAATTGGTAGTCAATGTTATGTTGCCTGGAAATCGACGCGTTTGAACCTAACGAGCATGATTTTTATCAAGACTGGTTAGCACCCTCAAAAATACAATCCGAAACACTTCAAAAACACTTCAAAATCACCATATGAAAAATTAAACTTATTAATGGCACCACTTACACGAGTCGATTGTAGTTTTTTTCACTGTTTTGTTTCCTTCTCGCTGGCACTGATGTGGTTCAGATGATGTATGAATGTGCGTAGATTAAGAGTCAAAATAGTCCATGGTTGCCAGTAAGCATAAATTTTCGATTGTAGTTATGCCAGTGTTAAAACACATAAACACCTTCCTGTTTGGCGCAGCGAGAATTGTGTAGTCAGTGGCCATTTGTTCTCTTCCGCGTATCTGATAAACATAACGAACTCATTTAAGGCATTTAAATCATCCGACACGTTTACTAATTCGTCATCACCTTTTGCTGAAAAATAAGACAAACAAATACATAAAACATAAGACAAATACATAAATCATCCACTTCGCAGCGTTTTTTTTTTAAAATACTTCGTTCAGATCGAGAGCATGGAATTTCGCGAGCGACAAAATTCGGCTTCTGCGCCCATGTCGTTGGATGTCATTGGTGCAGTTACGTCAAATGCTGAACCGGTTGAAAAGAAAAACAATACATTAAAATAAAAAAAAGAAGACATAGTCTGACAACTGAGCAAATGACAGTTGATCGATTTTAAAATCGTGAAGGAGAACGAATCTGGATAGTAGCAATCTTTTACATGCGGCGTTTTTGGTTTTAAACCTGGGTTTGACTCTGACTTGCAATTACCGTACAAAAACGGATCCAGAGTTGAGTCAGTATGATATACCTTAAATATCCTGCTAAAACATGCAAAACATGCCAAATTTGGTTCCATTTGCTTGATTAGTTCCCGAGTTCTGCACAAATGCACGAATTCAACCCGCTGCTTGATAGGGCGTCCAAGGAGAAGAATTTCATAACTTAAATGTTTTCAAAACAGTGTTTTCGAAACTGCTTCCAGATAACAGCTATGTATTTTTTCAGAAGAGTTAGCATATATTTATCTCTGCTACAGTTACGCCATTATTCAGCATCACCAGCCCAAAACATAGCTGTTTTCCGGAAGCTGTGAGCTACTGTTTCGGAAACATTCAAGTTATGACATTATTCTCATTGGACAGAAGAGGAAGACCTCTTTCGTGCGATTTTGGAGTTAGATTAAGAAGTTTAGCTTTTATTCGTGAGAATAGTCAATATAACTTTTTGTTAACAAAAGCAGATTCGCCCATTTTGCTCATTTCTTTGGATTTAAGATATGACATTCTTCTCCTCGGACGCTCCATCAAGCAGTGCGGTGATCAAGTGTGCTGTGCGTTCTGCGTTCTTATTATCTGCCAATTGTTGGCACAACCAGAGGTGGTAAATAAACATTTTTTTGCAAAACAAAATTTGCAGCAAATTTTGCATATGAGATTTTCTCCCACGACGGTTGGGTCGCAATAAAAAATGTCAAATATAAAAATGTAAATATCAAAATACAGTATATTTCTCGAGTACTTTTTCAAACAGACGTATCTGATTTTGTAAACAAAGAGGGGAAGTAAGATTCAAACGTAAATTTCTCAAAACTCTTAGCACCCCGATGGAATGTAGCATCATTATCATGTTTGGGATATGTCATTCCTCGTGTTGGTGGCCCTTGTTTGCATAAAAGTGCTAAGGGGTTCAAGGATTTAACGTTTGAATTTTACTTCCCCTCTTTGTTTACAAAATCAGATACGTCTGTTTGAAAAAGTACTCGAGATTTATCTGCACTGGGCAGAACATGTAGCATTCACAACGATATTGCAAAAAACTAAGCAAGTTAGAAAGTTTGTGTCAAGAAGATAGTTGTAGAACACTTTTGAGGTGACGTTTTTGTTCACTCAACCACTGATGTTTATTACGTATTTCATGCAAAAAAAAACACGAAAAAATCTTGAAAAAAGTTTAAAACATGTTTACCTCTAAAACGACACCAAATGATAATAATTAAAAGTTTAAATGAAACAGTTATGCAGGAATTTTTTTTAGCTTTCGAATGAAGGTAAAGAATTTAGCTACGTAACATAATTTTTGACTAGAAATTAGAAGAAAAATTAGTATTTTCCATTTAATTCCTACTACCTTTGCTTATCTTGACAGATACGCGTATTTAGTCAACAATGTGCAGACTTCTTCAGTGTCTCGTACTAATAACTCGACTTAGTACGAGACACTGAAGAAGTCTGCTCATTGTAGACGAAATACGCGTATCTGTCAAAATAAGCAAAGGTAGTTGGAATTAAATGGAAAATACTATTTTTTCTTCTTATTTCTAGTTACAAGTATTCCACTAAACAGCTCAAACCCTCTAGGATTCATAATTTTTGAGTTTAAGTCAGTCTAAGACTTACATGTACCAAAACATTAATGGTTCAATAACTCCGTATACTCTGAGATTTGACCATATGCGTGGAACAGCTCTGTTCTTCAAACATCATCTCCTAACGCCCCTGAAAATATTTGCACTAGGGAACCGAACACCCTGTATATCGATAAATTAATCACGTTTATAACTTAAACCAAAAACAGGGGTAAAAAAAGTTACGTTATATCGAGAGTACGTTATATCGAGTTATGACTGCATTTTAAAAAGTGATCAAGTGAAGTATTCATTCAATTTTTCCTATCGAGCAATGTCACAATCGTTCAACTCATATGTTCACAAAAGAGTGAAAAAAATATCTTTTAAAAAAGTGAAGGCATTATTCTAACTGAACTACTTAGCATTCATTCAAAGATTTAATTTGAATTGTTATAGTTTCTTCTAAAAACACATCTTTCAATAACCCCATTGAGTTGGAATACCCGGGCGATAGCTTTAAGTAATTTAAAAAAAATATTTTTTTTTATGATTCTTGCTATAAAAAGCAGCTAGCACTTTTCACGATGTCAAGATTTCTCAATAAAATATAATGCAATCATTACTTTTGCATTTAAATTTCAAAGTT
>JASCZW010008242.1:5000-53312 GCA_034211315.2 Aedes japonicus | reverse complement strand
AACGCCACAAACGCCACATCACAACGCAAATCTGCCTTCTACCTCTCCCCGTCGCGTCAGGAGAAAGTTTTAATGAAAAGATTGCTCCCCTTCGCTTCCCCCTTTTCCAGACACCTCTGCTCGGTTGTTGCAAATAATTAGCACTGCAGGTTTCGATTTGTTCCGGATATCCGCCGGCGGTGCGCGCCAACAATGAACGACAACAATGACTGAACTCCACGTTGCATGACAGCACGCAAGCCGAAGCCACGGTGTGTGTGTGTTTGCCAATTGAAAGACTAAAAGGAAAGTTTGCAATTATGAAAATGTCTACATGAGCAATGGGAAGCCATTTTTTGTTATTTTTTGCTTGCATTATATTTCAAGCTGGCAAGTGCGGCAGGAAGTAAGTCCGATTGACAGAGCCTCGATAATAGTTTTGACATCGGGCTTGAGTTTGTAATCCTCCTCCGCCTGACGAGAGAAACAGCGACGACATCGATTCAGGGGTGACAGTTGCCTTTATTTAAAACAGAAGAAAAGAAAAAACAACAACCATTGTCTGTGGTAGAGAAGGTGATACGTGTTATAATCTCATTATGGGTGAGCCCTTTTATTCCTGGAGGCCGAGCATGCAAATTTAATTTGTCTGATTAGGTTTCAGGGGTATGCTCCATTTAGCCGGAACTGGGGCACATGTTGCATCATCAAATCAGATGGTAGAATTTCGTTTTGTTTCGTCCAAAGACTATGGAGATATAAAATGTAGAAAAGTATTAAATTTTGTTCTGATTGTATTCGAAACGACCTCACAGTCATCGACACATTAATCACGAAAAAAATTCCGATTGTTTTCTGCAAGTGACAGATTTGTGCTTTGCCCGCTGCTTTTATTAGCACGAAACGTGCAGAAGCCACAAATCAGAGCAGAAAGCATGAACATTCCCCATCCACTTCCTGAATGAGTTCAAAAGTTTGATGGGGCGACAGCCAATGGAATGGGGGCGTTGGTTGGTGGCGGAGGAATACGATAAAACGTTCGTCTCTTTTTCCTATTTTTATCATTTTCCCCTTTCATCCCATTGAACTTTGAATAGCGTGAACTCCTTTTTTTCTGCGCTGCGACTCTTCCGCTCTTGGTGGGATTTTTTTTTCCCCCGTTTGGTTTGTGTATTTGTGGTTGCATCTGTGCGATGGGTGGAACCGAATGCCGAAGCATTTCCGCATCTGGTATGCATTTAATTCGTTGGAGCTTTTCCGATGGCTCCGAACAAGAGGCGACAAAGATGATGTGTTGCAGTGACTGTTCAAGCTGTGTTTAATGACGATTGCAGTAAACTGTACTGAAGTGTTTGCGAGTTTTGATTGTTGGGATTGTTGGGTTAATGTTCAAATTTTGTAAAATTGAGTTGGCAGAAGGACTGAAATAGTTTTCGCGTGTTGTAATAATATGATACTAATATAATAATAATAATAATTTGACCAAATCTTGACTTTGAGCTGATGTTCAAACGGATTTTTGCGTTTAACTCCACTAATTTCTGCACAGTAGCATGACTACATTTCTCCGTGGCAGTCTTCCAAATGTTTTCGAACTGGTCCATGTTATGAACAATCATGCCATCTTTTTCAGGATTCTCTTGAATATTTCACAAAAACACTAAATTGGGCGAAGCTGTGCACAGTTCGGTGCAATGATGTCCTTTTCCGTAATCGATATGGTTTTCCTCCAACCGTTCAATCGTCGAACGAATAATAGAAGCACCACGAGAGAAGGGAGTTTGAAAAAACTTACACTTGAAACTATTTGAATATGTAAAAATGTTCTCGGCGATTGCTGTACAGCATGAGTCCTAGAGCAACTTGAATTGACCTAACAATCAATAGTAGAAATCGCAAGAAAGCGCTTTGTGTGTTTGTGGAGATTTTCAAATAATCTACGTAATGGCACTGAACCATTGTCTCATTGCTGAGGAATGTTTCTTAGGGTACAACATAATATGAGTTACATCATGCATTGATATTTTGATGTCCACCGTAGTTGTCATGCTAGTAAACAATTATACATTTGTCATTTTGTGGCTCTAATTCTCAATTTTAGATGGTCGAAAAATCGCATGTTTGCACAAAATCCATCTATTTGCAGGAAATCTTGTTAATCTTTATCAATCTGTTACAGTGCACACATCTGCACGCAACAAAGCAAAAAAAATGCTTGCATCCAATGATGTCCATATCCTCAGTGTAAAGAGAGATTTTAGTTTTTCCACACACTCTTCCGTTCCGTTCCGAGAAGAGAGAACTTTTCTCTCTTGTTTATATTCACTGCCATGTTTGCATGCTGGTAGCGCATGTGAGTGAAAAAAAAATGGTTTATATTCACTCAACACTCGATCGCTCTCGAGTGAGAAGAAAAGTTCTCAAATTCACAGAAGCGAATGCAGATAAATTCCCTTACGCGTGCGCCCCAGTGAGCTCACTGGCGTGGGCTCTTCTGCTAATAAGGAGTGTATCGAATATTAGCTATCCACATACATTTGCGTTGTACGCATGTATTTGTGATGGTTTTTTATGCTCTGAACACTGCATGCTGTGCGTTTGACTGTCAGCTTTCTTTTGTTTACTTGTTTGTGCGGTTCAAATTCTGCGTTTTCAAAATGTCGCGTATTGAAAAGGAAATGAAAATTAAGGATCTGGACACATGGCTAAGTGAGAAGGGTATTACTATGCGAAAATTGGCGAAGCGGTTTCAATTCATCATGCGAGTGTTAAAACCATCATTAATAAGTTTGGGGAACACTATTCTTTGGATGAGCTACCAGGAAGAGGCAGAAAACCCGGTTCTTCCCGAAACTGAGTGAAAGTGGTGTCTCTAATCATGAAGAACAAATCAATGTCAATACGTGATTTGGCCAATAAAACAGGAACGAGATTCGGAATTATCCAGCGTATCAAGAGGCGAAACCACCTGAAGACCTACAAGAAGCAGAAAATCTCGAAGCAAAGTGCAAAACAGAAGAAGCGAGCAGCAACAAGTGCCTGGAAATTGTATTCGCGTCTTTTGCAGCGTCCGGATGCATGCGTTTTGATGGACGATAAGACCTATGTAAAAGAGGACTCAAAAACTCTTCCAGGTCCACAATACTTTACTGCCGTCGTTGGGGAGGGTGTGAGCGATGCGGACAGGTCGATTCAAGTGGAGAAGTTCGGTCGAAAGGTACTGGTATGGCAAGCAATATGTTCCTGTGGTTTGATATCAACAATTTTTTACACTACCGGAACTATAAATGCGGAAATCTATCGATCTGAGTGTCTCCAGAAGAGATTGTTGCCTTAATAGTAGAAGCATAGTACACCTCCACTGTTTTGGCAGGATTTAGCGTCAGCTCACTATGCCAAAACCACTCTCAATTGGCTTGCGGTAAAGGGTATAGATTTCGTTTAGAAAAATAACAATCCACCAAATTGCCCTCAGCTTCGACCCATTGAACGTTACTGGGCAATCGTGAAAAGGGTCTTCAAGAAGACTGGTAAGGCAGCTGGGAACATGCAGGAGTTCAAAAAAATTTGGGCTCAAGCGTTCAAAAAATGCGATGCAACACTTGTCCGGAACTTGATGAACAGCATTCGATCCAAAGTTCGAAAATTCGTGAAGGAATAACTTAAATTTCATCCGGTCTTCATTATGTTCAAGTTTAACCTCGTGCAATAGAGGATCAATTTTTTGTTTGAATAAAATATCGGTTTTCAACATAATTTGAAAGAAAGTTTGTGGATAGCTTATTTCCGATACACTCTATATACAGCAGTGGTTGCAAATTCGCTTTGACGCTCCATAACAAAGAAAGAAAGAAGAATATTTCTTACCGCTTCCTTTTTTCGGACATATTTTACAACTCACACAACGTTTTCATCACAAAAAGAACGAATCACAGAGTTCCCTTACAAGTGTACGCGGCAGCAATCTCAGGCGAGAGCACTTGGGTGAAGACAAACGAGAGCACACGAGAGCGGTCGTTTAAAAGAGTGAGTGGTTCACTCACTCCATGGCATTCCATAACAGGTGCACACGGCCAACCGTTTCAACTCAGTTTTGAGTCGTTTTTGGCTCACTTTCGCCAAAAGTGGAGTCACTCAAGTTTGAGTAAATGTTACTGCCATTGACAAGTCGACAAATCAAAAACATCGACTCACATCAGATGGATGTTTTTGATTTGTCGACTTAACAATAGCAGCAACATTTACTCAAATTTGGTGGCTCACTTTTGACGAAAGTGAGTCAAAACGACTCGGAATTAATTGTTTACGACGGATGTACGAAATTTATGTTCATTCAAAAGTTTTATTAAAATAATTTAAAGATTTTGGTTCGAGTGTGGCATGATTCAAGCAATGCTCAAAAAAATTATCTTAAATTTTTTGATGTTTTATTCCATCTGTGGACTGTTAATCCGCAGTAAGCTTGTTGCCGGAAAAATAGGCGGAATTGGTGACTGAGCTCTGAATGGTATAGGTCTAAGTCGCTGTTCAACCGTTTCACATTAAGAAATAATGAATTCTGAGTGGCTGATCGATAGCGACATCAAATACTTGCGTTTTAAAGAGACTTTGGGCAGGCTTGGGAGCTTCAAGAAACTTGACGCTTTGGGCTGATAACTCACATTGTTTTTGAATAACTAGAAGTGAGAAGAAAAATTGGCATTTTCCATTTAATTCCAACTACCTTTATTGCTTATTATGTCAGATACGGGTATTCCGTCTACAGTGTGCAGACTTCTTCAGTGTCGTGTACTAATAACTTGACTTAGTTCACGACACTAAGAAGTCTGCACATTGTAGATTACATACGCGTATCTGTCAGATAGCAGAGGTAGTTGGAATTAAATGGAAAATACTATTTTTTCTTCTCATTTCTAGTTACAGGTATTCCACTAAACAGCTCACACTTTCTAGGATTCAGCTCTGAGTAGTTTACATGAAGCATTTCTATGATCTGGGTAGCTCCCCACAGCTTTGAGTTGCTTCTTGTGACTAAGCTCTGAGTGGCTTTGTACAGCATAAGATAGCGTAGAAAATTCAATGTTTCTTTTTATCTGTGTAGAGAGCTGCATTTTCTGATAAAACTATTGATGTCGTCAAAAAGCGGCCACAGACCTTTCTTGTCAGATGTATCACTCATTTTTATATATTTTTCCTTGAAAGATTATGAATTTCTGATGACGTCAGCGTTTACAACTTTTTTTCTATGCACTCCTCATTTTGTTACAAAAAATTTGAAAAGTGGAAATTGTTCTACACTTGGCTTTATTTGGCGAAGATAGGCTGCAGCGTCATCTTTGCGGAGCGATCTGGAAGTAATGTGATTATAACAAATGTCATCATTTTACATTTTGAACAACTTCGCTGAAGACGGCAACTCTCTAGAGCCTCATTTGGAAAAGGTTGACTGCAGCGCCAACTGCTCGGCACAATTTGGAACTAGTTTGCTAATGTCAAGTGGCTATATTTTATTCTCAAAAACTTTTCCCAAGTCGGCAACTCTCTAAAGCTTCACTTTACAAGTATAAACTGCAGTGCCATCTCTGCTTCAAACTCTGGAACTAATTTGAGAATATTTAATGACTTCATTTTGTATACCAAACAACTTTTTCGAAGACGGAAACTAATTTTGCAAAATTAAGTTGCAGTGCCATCTCGGAAGCATTATTTCCAACTAACAAAATATTAACAAAAGACGATTCGTTACGTACTGAGAACTTTTTCTCAAGACGCCAATTCTCTTCAATGAGTCCGGAATGTTTTATGTGCGTTTCTGTTAGCACAGCTAAACTAAAATTTCCTTCCATTTGTAGCAGATTCCCGGGGGACAATGATAGCGGAACCAATTTTTTTTTTGTTCCAATGCGTTTTTCAAGTTTAAATTTCAAAACTCTACGAAGGGTTTAAAACCGGCAATTTTGACCTAATGTCTTATGCGTCACTTTTTTTGTACAACCACCTTTAACTGATTTTGTTTTAAATATGTCAATGCAAAATCAAGAATTCCTTGAAATATTAAAATCAGAAAATTTCAGCCGGATTGGTTCAAAAATAAAAAAAGATAGTGTGCATTGAAGTTACGCCATGGGTCAGAATTGACCTAATTATCTTAGGAAGGTTAAAAAGTGCAGATTGAGCTTTGAAAGATCATTCACTGGCATTCAAACGAATTTTGCGTTTTACTCCACTCATCAATTTCTGCAAAGTAGCCTGACCTACATTTTTCCGATCGAAGTAGGTCGCGCTTCGGGACTGACGTGTTTCAGCTTGTTGTTTTTTTCGAGAAAAATTTGATAGTGGAAATTGATGAGTAGTGTCAAACGCTTTTAATGATTATTCATAAAGTAGATTACGGTCGACCACGAGGCTTTCGGTGATGTGGAAACAAAGCTTCCCCACTGGAGACGGAATTCCGGACATACATGTACTGCCTTGCGACAGGAAGAGCTCGTGTTCACTCGAAGATGTTTGGTTCATTGTCTTGGAGCGAACTTCTCAAGAACAGGATGTAATCTGAAGGGGCTACTCTGGTTGCTCGATGTTACAACCACAGCAACGAAATGTTCTGGAAATCCAGCTTACCATTTTATCCTTTTTGCAGTGTGATTTTTAAGGCCTGTGTCGAAAGCAGTTCGAAGGGAATTGTCTCCGCTTCGGCCATGACTGAGTTGATCGGGCTGGTCACGAAGGCTCCATAGCTGAACCGAACCATTCGGGGTAGACTGGGGTTTGAAAGTTTGCTTGTCCTCCTCAGCTCACAGGTCCAACTCCGTAGATGTTCGATTACCGTGTGGATGTTTGGCGCCGATCATCTGTAGGATCCGTAGTCGAGATTCACATGCTTTCTTTACCGCTTTGCAGTGTGGCTTGAACGTCAACGTTCAGTCCAGCGTGACACCTAGGATCCTCAGACGGTTGGTCTTCGGGACGGGGGTGATCTCTTGCGCCAATGGTGATCCCTTGCGCCGACTCTTGACTACAAGTGACTTCGTAGCGGATATGGCGAACCTCACATTTTTACCCACTTGTCCACAGCTTTGACAGTGGCCTTCATTTTCGGCGCAACCCCTTTTGCACGTCGGATCACGAGGAGGATGTCGTCCACGCACAAAGGATATTGACTTCGAGGGCAGCACATGGAAAAACGGCTGCATCGCAGGCGAGGAATAGGGTCACGAGACAAATACGGAACTTGTGGCATTCCAATCTCCAGCGGGTATTCACGAGACATGTGTCCCTCTATGGACTCCTGTAACGTGCTTTCAGGAGAAACTCTGTGGTAGATTCAGCATTCGACCACGTACACGCCAAGACTTCATGTTTCGCAATATAACGGGTCGCCAGGTACGCGTTTGACAGGTCAAGGACGCAATCAGGCAGTGTTCGTCGGTGGTAGGTAGGTGGTTTCAAGCTCGGCAAAATACGTGTCTTTGCCACGTCCTGTGCGAAAAGCGTGCTGTCTTTTGTCGAACATTCCTTTCGACTCTTGCTCGGCAATTTGCCGTCTATTGATGATCCTCTCGAGGAGCTTCGCCATGCTGGAAGGCATTTGGTTCAGAATTACGGTAGTTCAGCTTCGGTATTTGAACGACGATGTCATTCCGCCAGCTGGCGGGAAACTCGCCACTGCACCAGATTTCGTGCAGCAGCTTGAGGATTTTCGTTTTCACAGACAGAGGAAGACGTTGTAGTAGAGGGACCGAATCTTGGCCTGTTTAGGCGCGTCGCACTTTGCCCAGGGATCACAGAAGTTCACTCAGGGTGAGGGAAATGTTATACACATCAGCGTTGTGCTGCGGAAACATCAATGGACCGTCGTTAAGCTATCGCTCCTGCCATCTGGAACTGTGGAGGGTAGCTGGAAGTCGTCGATCTTACGCAATGAACACTGTTGTGGCACGGTGCTGAATATACGGCACCTGTGAACTATACAAACAACTTTGTGAGAAAATAAGAATATACACACTTAGAAAATTTTACAGTATTCGGTAATTTTTTACCGAACTTTCAACAGCTGAACGTTCGGTAATCCGATTCACCGGATTTCGGTGAAATTTTACAGTATTCCGGTAAAAAAATTACCGGAACCGGAGAATTTTACCGAAGTCCGTTAAATTGGATTACCGAACTGTTCAGCTGTTGAAAGTTCGGTAAAAAATAACCGAATACTGTAAAATTTTCTAAGTGTGTAGTGATTATGATGAAGAAGAACAGGTGAAATGAAATGAAGGAAAGAAATATGAAGAAAAATATGAAGAAGAGAAAAAATAATAGAAGCTATGATTTAACAACCGCTCTGTACATAAATGCACAAGAATGTGTAAAGTGTAGTAAATCAGCCGGCGTCGGTGGTGTAGTGGTAAGCGTGACTGCTACTTGGTACCCCAGTGGGTCTGGGTTCAATCTCAGGCGACGTCAGTGGTTTTCGTCTTTCTTCAAAAGGGAAGAAAAGCCGTTGGTTCCGTCATATTCATGAGTCGATAGGTAGGATCCAGGTGGTGGAATCGTCCTCCAGGCGTTGGTTATTGTCACCATGGAAAAAATAAGCCGACGGAAAAAAAAGTGTCGTAAATAAACAAACAAATACACTTTGTTAACGTAAAAAATCAAATAATCCACAAATTTCCGCAGACGGAACTATTTGCATATGAAAGTATGAATCAATTGCTGGTATGCATAGCATGGACAAAGTTGCCAATTTGACAATACCGAAGCGAAGGTCACACCCCCTGGTGCGACTGAAGATCGTGTAATGGTATGTTTTTCATTCTCAATTAATTGATAATTTCAGCATGCTTTGGAATCATTTAACTTAAAAGCATGTAGATTTAAAGGTTCAATGTGTTTTTGAACACTTCAGCATTTCTGACTGACCTTAAGCAGTGAGATTAAAGCCTGTCCAAGTTAAATTTCGTACACCAACATAATAAAAGTAAACCAACTTTACACATAATTTAACAAAACAGATTGTTTATTTCACATAATACAGTTATATCTACATTAACTGTGACGATTCTTCAACTTTGCTTTCTTCCTAGTTTCGACGAGTTTCCGCTTAACTAGAGCCCAGTACTTCTTCCCTTGCGCCGAACTGGATTCTATATCAAGACCCGAAGCTAAGAGTCAGTTTCATTGTGGTTATATCACAAAAATTAATTACACTATTTACATACATTCAATAACAAAGGGTAAGGGGGAGACAGGGTGCCAGACGAAGTGTAGGCTGGATGAGGGATTCGTGGTTATCTGGCCCAAGTCATGGATGACAATTATGCCTTCTCTGATGGAAATCATCAGATCGAGATTATCGAAGGTCTAATTATTTTCCGATAGTCTACAGTTAGTTTGCTAACCCTATTTTCAACAAACCACCAGACGGAAATCCTAATGTGTATTGCTTACTGTTCATTTTTTGTAATAAGAGCGTTTCGTTGGAAGAAGAATCTCTATCCTTTCCGTGGATTTCGTGTAAGTACTTCTGCTTATGGGTCCTCACCCCCGTTTTTGGCCCTTCATACAACGGAATAGTGGCTCCTATCTCTAGAGCCCAGTACTCTCTATTGGACAAAGTGGACAGTTTGGTCACGTCATTGTGGACGTCATTTGACCTCTTGTACCTTAAACCATTCCAGGACGAATTTCATATAGTGACGAGAGGCCAAAACAGAGCTGGAGAGTCATGGCTTATGATAAACGGTAGCAACCACTTTTGCAGACATTCTTTCTCAAGCACATCCTTATTGATAGTGCTGGTAGAGACGAAACTTTTAAATTTGCGACCACAACTTCATATGGCCTGCCAAATCAAATACTTCTTCGGGAATTTGGACACCTTCTTTGTCCAGAAATACTCAGTAACGGCGTTCTTTTGCATTGCGATACAAAAAGCCAGACACGGAAGCCGTTCAAAATTATCGAGTACGTATGTTTCGTCGTCCATTATGTTATAAGGAAGGGTTGCCGGTGTAATGGTCATAGCCACAATTCGATCCTAAGTCTGAAAGAGTGCGTGCTCCACATTGATTGACTGAACTATACTTGACCAGAATAACCGCAGACAGATATTTCCGAAGCTGCCATGTTCGCAACCGTATTCGAAGAAACTGATAAACTGGCTTCATAATTTCTAGGAGCGGATGAAGCATCACTACGGACCTTTGAAACAGTGTAAAAATTGTGTTTGAAGCTAACACGCGTGTGTGTGTGTGTGGGGGGGTTCTCATTGCAAAGACACAACCACACTTGACGAGTGGTCCCAACAACATCCCTACTGTTGGTTTCAAATCGGTTCATATCTCTCTTCAAAAAAAAATCTTTCTCAAAAAAAGAAAACAAATACAGAAAAGAGCTTTTCTAAGAATCAACTCTGGTTTTTCCATATGAAAAATGATCATCCACGTTTTGTGAGCAGCCCAGAGGCCTCTGTTGGTATAAGTCAGTTCAAATCGGATCACCACCCAGGTAACCAATAAGCAGTTCCAAGGCGTATTAACGGCAGCTTATCAAGCAATTCGGCCGCCTTAAGTGCAACATAATTGCCGCTTTTGGCCCAATATACGGCTGCATTACTGCAATGCTATGATAATGCTCCATTAATGCTATTTTTCATTCGAAATGCTTATTACAGGCTACAAGCATTTAAATAGCATTTGATATTCCAACTTTACAAGATGCTGATATAATACTAATATAATGCTTGTAGCATCTGAAATGCAGATTTAGAGTTGATTTACTGCATATGCTAATGCTTATTGGTTACCTAGGAAGTGTTATCTGAAATTCACATTGTTTTACTTATGAAAAACCTTCATCACACTTTATTTATGCTAAAGCAACGCTGATGTCAGGATTGAAAAAGTAAAATTTAGCTTAACCAGTGTACATCATTCTCAAAATTAATGTAAATTTCTGATACATATCATGCAATGGAGCAGCACAAAACATACAAATTTACATTACAAACCATGTTACGTTCTGGGAAATATGAGAAACGAAACCCAATTTTACATACTCTGATATTTACATCACAATGAATATTCAGACGTTTTCTTTTTCTGTGCCGTTAACTTTTCTGCTGCTTTAAATTTTGATGAAGTGCAGCTAGAGTGTCATCATCATCACCATCAAAACCAGGAACACGCTTTAACTAAAATTTAACTTTTTCTTATTTACTTACAGGTGAGTTTGCCATTCTTCCTATTCCCTCCCGGTAGGACTTTGCTGCCAGTTGGCTTCACTCCGGTACAACATTCATATCACCCCACCGTAGCAGCAGGTAAAGTTGTCTCCAGAGATCCAAGTGCAAGGAGAAAACACTCATCCCCCCTCCCAAAAACCCAGTACGAGGCCTCCAGCTGCACGTAATCGTCTGCTCGTTTATCACACCTTTTTCCGGAAATTCCGAGTCTCACAGCATGGTCTCCGAGGCGACGTTGGATGTTGCATCCTTTTGGCTTTCGGACGGCCGGCACTTTATGCAGAGACCCATTTCCGGCATTATGCTTGTTCGTACCTTCCCGTATCTGGCAGGAGGAACTTCCGAGATCGGTTGCTTTCAGGAGTTGGATTTTTTTCCCTCCCGTCTTAAAACTCATTCACAACACCATCGTTTCTTTGTTATGCTTAAAAAAAGAAAAATTGAAAGCTAAGAGCGGAGAAGGCGCTGACTTTTTTTCTGCGCCATTGCTTCGCTCCCATTGCTGGAGAAGCCAAGATGTTGAACTTACTTCGTTTCCTTTTTTTTGTTTCTCTGTTCTCTTAATCATAAAAGTAAGCAAGCGGGAAAGGGGAATGTCCTGACAAGACAAGTCAAAATTAATGAAATATTAATTTGAGATGAGTTGCAGCTGGCGGCGAGTAGTTTGAACCATTTAGTTTTTTTGGCAGTTGGGTGTGGGAATGAGAAAGTTATTTTAGCTTCACACGGTGAAATTAAATACTTTTGAAGATTTTAAAAGGAGCATTTTTTTCTCTTCTTGTTCCATAACAATATTTCATTCAGTGAGTTGTTCATTCCTGGAATGATTATGCATTTTTGCATTGAACTACCCCAATCATATATGTAATTGAGTTGCAGAAAACATTCAAGCAAGCACCTTTGCTATTTACGGAAATGCAAGTGGAACACTAGACTAAAGGGTGTTCCGATCAAAATTTGGTCAAACAGTTATGTGTGTGAGTCGATCAAAGTTTTTATTAATATGTCAAATTCTTTTTTCTTTTTCAAGTTCAGTTAAAACATAATACAGAATATAGAATACAGAATATTCAGCAAAGCTTCCTATTTACCGACTGCGATTTGCCGGGTCTTTCGTTTAATACCTGCCATAAGATTTTGTACAGTCTCCTTGTCCACTTGATTCGCCGCAGAACGCCAGTTTGCCTTGAACTGTATCTCGCTCACAACCAGGGATGCCAGATATTTTTTTAAAAATATCTGTGATAAAAATTTGAAATGTCTGGGAATGTCTCTAAAAATCTGTAATTTTTTTGTTTGAAAATTAGACTCCTTTCAACGAAAAGACGTAAGAAGAGAGCAAGTTATGTCATTTTCGCTATTTGTGTGATTAAGGTCTGTATCCATATTAATCCGGACACCTTCAAATAATTGTATCTTTTGATATATTGCACGTAGGAATGAAAAATTCACTGTGGTATAGCTGAGAGTCTATGATGAAAAAGACTATGATTGATGTTTACATTTCATGTTTAGTATTCAAGATGGCGATGAAAGAAAAACAAGTGCGCGAGCGAATTTTGTACGGGAGTACGGCAAATCCTGACTTGTCAATACGGGACCTTGCAAAAACATTGGATTTGCCTAAATCCACTATTCCCGATGTTCTCAGAAATTTTTTTCGGAACGTTTGACGGTGGAGAGGAAACCGAGAAGTGACAAAAACATTGGACGCGCTGATTCTGTCATGGACCGAAAGGTGAAAAGGATATTTACGAAAAACCCAAATCTCTCTATTCGAACGGTGGCTCGTAAAATAGGGATGTAGCTTGGTTTTGTCCAAAAATCAAAACAACGCACAGTGAGAAAAAACGGACCCAAATTCCCACAGATGAGACGCCGCTGGATTGGCTGCTTGAAATATATCATTTCTTATGGGAAATTTCCCAAAAAAATGAATGGTGCCATTTTCAGCCTGCGCCGAGCCCGTGAAATGGTCCATTTTACCCCATTTACCCCTAAAAAAGTGTCTTTTTGAGTTTGCATCAATGTTACTACAATCGCCGCTGAATGGTTTGCCCGCATAGAATCCTATTTCATTCAGTTCCGAGCTCGGAAAGTGGCTTATTTTGCCCGATTTCCCCATTTATTTTGTACCTTTTCAGCTACAATCTTACGTGAAAAAATCTAAAGAATTGAATGGTGTTATTTTCGTTTAGTTACAGAATTGAATGGTGTTATTTTCGTTTAGTTACAGAGCCGGTAAACTGTCCATTTTGCCACATTGCCCAAAAATCACGGGACGTTTGTACTGCGAATATTTGACGAAGTTTTCATGCGTTGTTATGGACGATGAAACTTATGTCCTGGAGGATTTCAAGCAGCTTCCAGGGCTGTCTTTTATTCTTCTATGGCCAGAAATGCTTCAGCTGAGCATTTCAGAACGAAGAAGGCATCGCCATTTTTTGTTCCTGACCCGATTTGGCATCATGCCACTATGCTAAAACTGTGATGGAGTGGTACCAAGCTAATCAAATGAACATTGTACCAAAACCTCAAACCCACCAAATTGCCCAGAGCTACGACCAATCGAGGATATTGGCTCTGGTGAAGCGGAAGCTTTCATGGCAAGAAGCAAGGAATCAAAGACATCAAACACTTCCAGCAAATTTGGACAAAGACGGCTTCTACGATTTCTGAAGAGTCTGTACAAACCCTAATGGACGGAGTTAAGCGCAAAGTTCGAAAATTGTATGCAAATACCGAATAACAATGTTTTGTCTTCACGAATTGTTAAAACACATCCCATGAATCTGAAATAAACAACTACGACGGAAACATAATGCAAAATTTATGTTTTATGCATGTGTTGAGGTGTCCGGATTATTGCGGATACAGACCTTATAAAGTTGAAGTCAAAAATTTTATGTTTATTTCATTACTAAAAAAACTACAATGACTATCATAAGAACTTTTCTCCGCCCTAAAAACCTATCCATACATTTTCACGCTGATCAGTTGAGTAGTATTCGAGTTTATTTTTATATGTTTAGATTCGGTTCATTTTATATAGATTTATAGATTGTGTTCTCGTAATTGATAAAAATCCAGAACTACGATTTACGAGAATTTATATTTAGCTAACTTTACTAAACGACAAACTGTAGTACAATGAATACATATCGTTTAGAACACGTTAGTACAAAGTGTCTGTGAGAAGTAGTAGAATGCGAGGGTGTGTCAATATTGCAACATCCTCCCCACTTTGAAAAGAGTTACATTCATATATTCAAAAACTTAGATCATAATAATCACTCAACTACTGTGGCTTGCGTGTTTCCCGTCTAAGTCGAGTATATACTTGATGAACTGGGACTGATCATTTGGTTGGCTGGCTTCGTGACGCGTTGCTTTGGCTCGCGAACTTGCGTCGCTGTTTCAGACGGTTGATCAGACGTTACCTCTGGAACTGTCACTGGAACTGTGTATTTACTTCACCGTTGCAGCTCGCCGATGGAAGGTTTTCGACTACCCTCGGAGTCGGAAAAACAGTTGAATTTCCTGCAGCCAGGCCGGAAGCGTTGAAAAGCTGTTGATCCCATCGTGGCAGAGTTCCGGTGCTGTCCTCAGTGCTCTCATATCGTGGCTTCAAGTGAACCAAGCTTGGCCGGTACTCAGCGCCAGCAACATTCACTAAGTACGTGCGATCACTCAGCTTGTTCGATACAACTCCTGGCGTCCATAATTTGGTTACTTTCGGATTAAGCTGAGCAAACACTGGAGAACCCACATGAAGTTCAGGTAAGTTACGAGACCTTGCATCGTAGCGGAACTTGGACCGTTTACGCTGTTTCTCAATCGCTTCAGGTACATCCTTCACATCTTTTGGAAGCAGATTCGCCACGTAGATCGCGAGAAAAGACGACTTGCCGGACTGGAGGCAATCTTATTCGGAACATCGCGCCAATGCAGGCGGGTGAACCAAAAGTCTTCCCCCGTTTCTTCACATTTCTTCATCATTCCCTTTGCAATCATCACCACTGCCTCAGACTTCCCATTCGCTTGCTGATTATGTGGTGACGACGTGAGGTGCTCAAAATCCCAATTGATCGCGAACTGAACCATCTTGCGATTGATGAAGTTCGTGCCATTGTCTGTCAAGACCGTCTGTGGCACACCGTGACGAGCGAAATTTTTCTTGCACAACCGAATGACGGAGTCCGGATTCAAATCCTCGAGAAGGTAGACCTCGAAGTGGTCAACGGTAACCAGGAACTTCTGCTTGCAACTTCGATACTCTGCATGGAAGACATCCATAGTCACCATATGGAAGGGGAATACCGGAATGCTGTGGCTCTTCATCGGCGGATTCGGCTGAGAAGCGGCGTACTTCGCACAAACAATGCAATCCTTCACGACGTCCTTTATTTGGCACTCATGCCAGGCCAGAGAAGATTAGCCCTTGCCAACTTCAACGGTGCCTCAACACCACCATGGCAAACATGGCAGCATTTGACCTGTTTGCGTCGCAATACGTCGAATCATACACACGCGAACAAGATCGCCAACAACTCTTTCTCTATCTGCGTGTAATTCTTTTCCGCTGCAGTCCTGGATGCGAAACCAACGACTCCGTCCTGCTGAGAATTCTCAGTGCCTAGACCATAGCAACTGGCGTCGCGTTCTATTGTCAACGGAAGGTTAGGATCGTAGTAACACAGCGTCCCAACGTCTGAAAACAATGACTTCACTTTGTTGAACTCGTCTTCTTCTATTGTCGTCCACTGCCAAGGAACTTCTTCTGAGATCTTACCTTACCTTACCAATCAGACTAAGGCCGGCGTGGCCTCTGCTGTACAAAGAAGTTGTCTCCATTCTATTCGGTTCATGACTGTCACTCGCCAGCCTCGCTGTCTGCGGAGGGTCCGCAGGTCGCCTTCTACTTGATCGATCCACCTTGCTCGTTGCGCGCCTCTTCTTCTTGTTACTGTCGGTTCGTTTACGAGAACCATTTTCACAGGGCTGTCGTCCGACATTCTTACGACATGCCCAGCCCATCGTAGTCGACCGATTTTTCTTCAGAGATCAGTCTGCGCAAATTGGTTAGGTTGACGCTGAGGTTTCTAATGAAACGGCTTAAATAATTCACCATTCTAATGAAACGGTGCACTTCCTTTCTGTTGGTTGGCATGGGGAAATCTCGTATAACCCGCAAAACTTCACCAAAGCTTGGCATAGTTTGAATTTCGACAAATTCAACTCGACATTCTTCTCTTCGGCAATCTAACCAGGATCACTTCCAGGCACATGCTGTGGTTGATCAAAGCTTCTTCAAATGTGTTACCGATTCCGTACACCAACACGTCGTCTGCAGTACATTCCATGCCTTCCAAACCTTCGATAGCTTCCTGGAGCTTGAGCTGAAAATTTTCTGGCGCCGTGGCGATACCAAAAGGCAGGCGGGTCCAACGAAAGCGTCCAAAGGGCGTCCAGAATGTTGTCAGTCTGCTACTGTCTTCGTCAAACACCACGTGCCAGAATCCCTTCTTAGCGTCGACGGTTGAAAAAACCCTTGCCTTTCCGAGTTCCGGCAGGATTTCATCAACTGTCACAAACTGCAGGTTTGGTCTTTTCAGTGCCTTTTTGAGCGGGATCGGATCTAAGCAGACTCGAATTCCATCCGATCCGGGACGTTTCACGATGACCAAATTGCTAACCCAATCCGTGTGTGATGCTTCCTTTACTATTAGTCCATCCTTCTCGAGCTGCTCGAGTTCCTTCTTCAACTTATCTCTCATTGCGATTGGAACCCGTCTGGGTGGTTGGATTGATGGAGCGATACTGTCGTCGATTTCCAAGAAAACAGTATCTCTGAACTTTCCGTAACCGGTGAATAGATCCTGATGATTGTCGACAATCTTCTGTGCCTTGATCAGGTAAATATTGAGTAGCTGCTCCGAGGTGTCCGTAGATTTCGGCTTGCTGAACACAACTGCCTTGCAGAATTTCACGAAACCAAGCTCTCGAAAAGCCTTTGCAGACAGCAGCGGACAGTAGTCGACGTCCACCACCTGAAGGACCAAGCGATATCTTCTTTCTCTACGACGACACGGAATCTTGACCTGGCCCAACACCTTGATTTGACCACCTCCGAAGCTTTGAAGTCGCAGCTTGGAAGGCATCAGCTGTGGATTATCGATTCCGCTTAATTTCACCAGGCTTGATAATCCGATCAGACTTCCGCCATGATCCGAGTTATCAAAAATCTTCCCGATCTCATATTCCTTTTCCGATTCATCCGATAAAGTGCCGCTCTCCAATGATGTTTCGTCGTTGAGTTCACTGTTTCCGTCCTTAACCTTGATGCTTCGATTTCTTGTCGTTCTTGCATTCTTTTCCAAAGTGATTCTCGCCGTTACACTTGTGGCTGCGTTTTCCAAAGGCAGGGCAGGTTCCTTTGGAAAATTCATGGCGGTTTCCGCATAATTTGCACCGGAGTGATCCTTCAGCCTTGCCTTTACTCACTTTGTTGACATCTGCTAGTTTCGAAGGTGGAACTCCCAAATCCAGCGATCGTTTGGCCGCGATCTCTTCGGCTTGATTCATGTCCACGGCCTTCGTGAGTGGGATGTCTGCCATGGACAACATTTTCGTCCTCAACTGTGTAGTACAAAGTGTCTGTGAGAAGTAGTTGGATGCGAGGGGTGTGTCAATATTGCAACAGATTCACTGAACTTGGGAAGCATTCTCGAAAACTTTGTGGATATATTGATAAACTTCTTGAATTGTTTTATGCTTCTCAGCTAAACTCCAGGGAAATTTTCTTTATGATCAAATCTTCCAAACGAGGTGAGATTGAAAGTTAGAAATTGTAATTCCTGCATGAGTGTGTGCCCTCATAGTATGATTTGAACAGTTGGGCAGATTGTGTGTACCATATTTTAATATGGTGTCATCATTACTCAGGATCATCGATATCATTATGGTCATATGAATGAATGAATGAATGAATGAATGTATAGACTGCTTCTTTGGTTAGTCAGTGATTATCTCTTAAGGACGTGGCCGACGCCAGTGCTGATCTATAAATAGAATGAACTAGTGAACTAGTACATTGAAGATGTAAAAGCTACTCCCAAGCATCATCTATGTGGTTCTCTGTGCATATACACTACACACTTAAAAATTATGAATTTTACACGAGACGTAATTCATGTTTGTAAAAAGTCGGGGAACGTAAAGAAAGATTTTGTGTAAAATTATGTCTCCTGAAACTGACACATACGCAATTTGACGAAATATGTGTTTGATTGAATTTATTTTCTCATCTCTTTCAACTCATTCTTATGTGTTAACCACGCTTGCATGTGACGCTTGCATGTGTCGGTCTCAGGAGACAGAAATTTACATGACATTTTCGTAGTGTGTAGTTATGATCGGTAAAGGAGTTGCAACTACGAATTGCACGGTCTTTTTAAAAAAAATCCCTGAGTGCAGGAGACACGACTGTACTCCTAAAGCGCCGCCACTGCTGGTCCTTCAATCCTAAATTTCAGCGGCTGTGGAAAAAGCCTACTCTGTTTCATTCTTATCCTCGTCCGATTCAGTGCCCTACCCTGAGTATTCGTCAGACGTTTATCCAAATAGTTGCGTCACTTTCGAGTAGAAAGACGAATTTGCCATCTCTGGCATCCGCAGAAACGACGACAGCTCGATGAATTTTTCACGAGTTTTACTCAATGTTTGCCAAATTGGATTGATGACATTCTTCCATGGTCATTCATTTAATTTAAAAGATACATTGCTTCGGAGGAAAATCTTATTTCCTCATCGTATTCACCGGAAATTTCAGAGGCGTTTGTCTTAAATAAACCGAAATAAAATACGTCGCTTCCCCTGCCCTAAATCGACAGCCAATTATCTCGCTAGTTGGAATGCTCATTTGAAAGGAAATCGTGAAACATCGACGTCTTTAATCAGCGTTTTTGGTTGATGTTATACACCCATATACCCATGATGCTCGATTTCCAATGCAAATTACTGCAAATTGTGATTTGCCAATTATTTATGCTTTTCGGAAAGGAGTCGGAGATTTGATGCAAATGAGGCAACGTGGACGAGGTGGGGAGGTGATTCGTCTTCGGTGTCATTCGATTTGGTGGCTTGTCTCCGAGCAGCTTGTCTTGTGGTTATGACAGTGAGAAATTGGATGCTCTGATGACTTGAAGATCTAGTTTTCCCTCGCCCAGTACCGTTAACGAACGTTGGCCGGAAAAGTTTTGGTGTCTGCTTTCCCCGGAGACAGCCGCCATTATTTTCCGGAAGGCTGGAATGGAACTGATGTAACGAGTTGTTTAAACGTGTGAACGAATCCTTCGGATGCTGTAATCGGTAGGAAACTTTCTGCCGACGCCAGACGTTTCCCAATAAGAGGTAATAACTTCACGGGAAAACCTTGGAGCTATGATCCAAATCTGCCTCGAACCGGCGGCAACGGTGGCAAAATTCCACGGAACACGTCGGAAAATCGACAAGTAATAAATCACGGCACGCGGCACAGGGACTTTGCACTTCAAGGAGCTGGGAGTGGAAAATTTATATGATGTGGCAGATGATGGAGCATGAGGAAGTCAGGGGGAACATTGATCGGTGGAGAGTGGATGATTGCGTTCCTTTTTACACCGATTTTCAGATTAATTTCCATTGGCGGAATTATGCTTAAAAGCTTGATGGCTTTTTTTGCGATGTTGCATTTCGATAAGTTCCTCGAAATTTGCTCTTAGTCGTGTACATTATTTTTCTGGTTGTCGTGGATGTCGTGCTGGGAGATTATGGTGCCAATCAGTGGCTGATGAAGGATTTGGATGTTGATTGACATAATTTTTGGAGTCATAAAAGTTGTAGACATGAATTTTATTGAAGTTTTGAAATTGAGTTTCTCGATTGAGTAAAGGGTGTTTCGATCAAAATTTGGTCGACTTAAACCTGACGCATTTTCTTTCATCGTGCATTAAATAAACTTGCACACCCCTCATTTTGAAGATGTGTGAGTGTAGCATCAAGCCTTTATTTTGATTCTGAGATTAGCACTCAGGGATGCCATATTCACAGACATGTCCGTAAACTGCAGACTTTTTTAACGATGCAGACATTTAGCAGACATTTTATTTATGTTGCAGACTTTTACAGACATTTGCAATGTTTTGAAAATTTCAAATAAAAGTATTCTCTGAAGCTCGGATACAAAACGTACGAGTGTCTGAACAGTATAGTTGATACGGTAAGAGGCTTTGTTGAAATATTTTAAAATATCGTAGGTATAATTTAAGTTGGAAATCCTTGAAAAAACGAAATCGGCGGGCTTCTTGGAGACACAATGGCCCCGGAGATAAGTATCGTACAGGCCCTTTCCGAGGGCAACATGGAGACCCTACTAATGCTAGTGTTCAATCACACGCGTGTTAGAACTCATGCGTAAAATTACTGTCAAAGCGTTGGTAATATTGGCCCTTTCTTATTAAGTCACAACAAAAATCAAGGTTCACAACAATACAAATCATATTTGAGAAATTTAGAGACTTCCTTTAAAAAAAACTTCTCCTATGGTCAGGTAGAAACTTTTCAGAAGTATTGGGAGCAAGCAGTTCATACAAGAAGAACCTTCAAAAATTAATTACCGAAGTTCAAGATCATATTTATCAGAATTTTTCAAGACAGAACTTCCTCTAGAATCAGGAGAGGGCTTATCAGAGCTTCAGGAAGAAGTGTAGGGGAGAAGACTTCTCTGAAATTTGGAATTTTTCAGAGATTTAGGAGTTTTTCCCAGAAATTCAAGATAGAACTTCCCAGAAGTTCAGAAAAAAAAACTCCCCCAAATTTCAGATGGGAGCTTAACTTGAAGGACACTACATATAATTTCTCAAAAAATCGGGAAAAAAAATCCTCAGGACGATGCGTCATAGAAGTTGAGGGAAAAACTTCTCTCAAGCTCAGGAAATAACTACCTTGAAGTTCCGGAAGAAACTTCTCGAAAGGTTAGTTGGAACTTCCCAGAAGTGCTAGGCAGCTTTTCCAAAGCTCAGAGGAGAACATTTTAACATTTCAGAATAAGGATTTCTCAAAATTCTTTAGAGAGAAAAGAATGAAACTTTCCAGGAGCATTTGAGCACGAATTGTTCCGGAACAAACTTCCCCAAAATTCTGGAGCAATCTTCCCAAAAGTTCAGAAGAGGACTTCTAAGAAGTCCAGGAAGAAACTTCAAGAACAAATTTAAGTAAAATTGCAGATGGCTTTCCCAAGGTTTCAATAAAATTTTCCTCGCAGTTCCGGATGGGACTAATCAGAAGTTTGGAAAAAATATGCACCGGAAAACACTTCCCCGAATTTTAGGAAGAAACCTACCAGAGCGGGCACTACCTGTAGAGTTGAGAAGGAATTCTTCGAAAAAAATCAGTAAAGAACTCCTCAGAAGTTCACAAGAGGACTTCTAAGAAGTTGCGAAGACACCAAAAGTTTCGTTGGACCTATCGAAAATTGCTGGAGAACTTCCCTAAAGTTCCGAATCGAACTTTCTAGCACTTTGGAATGAGAACTTCTCAAAGTTCACGAAATCTCAGAAGTTAGGGTAGAAACTTTTGATAAAATTAGGAAGATGCATTCCAGAAGTATAGGAGGAACTTTCTAGAGGTTTAAGCAGGAATTTCTCAGAAATTCAGGTAAAAACTTCCCTGCAGTTCACGAGAATACTTCCCTGAAGTTCAGAAGAGATTATTTCGGCAGTTCAGAAAAGAACTTCTCAGAAGTTCAGGAAGAAACTTCTAACAACTTAAGAAGATTTTCCAAGAAATTCTGGAGAGTACCTTCTCAAAGTTTTGTAGAAACTTTCCTCGTAGTTCAGGATGGGACTTATCAGAAGTTTAGAAAGTAACTATATTCAGGAGAAAAAAAACTTACCAAATGTTTCTGGAAGGTAAGGTTGGGTTCTTAAATGTGTATTTTGTAGAAAATAAGAAGTGACTGCCAAGAAGTTCACGGGGAATTTTGCCTGAAGTTCAGGAGGAAACTTCCCAGAATTTTAGCAAAGAGCCTTGCAGAAAATCAAGAGAGAGTTTTCCTGAAATTTAAGAGATAATCACTGACTAACCGAAGAAGCAGTCTATACAAAAATCATTCATATGACCATAATGATATTGATGATCCTGAATGATGATGACACCTTATTAACATATGGTACACACAATCTGCCTAACCGTTCACACCATACTATGAGGGCACACACTCATGCAGGAATTACAATTCCTAACTTTTTATCTCGCCTCGTTTGGAAGATTTGATCAGAAAGCTGAGGATTTAACTCGCGAGCGGAAGGACCGATTGGCATGAAAATTTGTATGCAAGGGTTTTTGAGACCGGAGAATATTCTTAAGATAGTAAGAGACCCCTCCCTTCTCTAAAAGGGGGGGCTCCCATACAAATGAAACACATTTTTCTGCATAACTCGAGAACTGATCAAGCAAAGGAACCCAAATTTAGCATGCGGAAGTTTTTGGAGGCAAGAGATGTTTCTATGGAAGTTTAAGACCCCTCCTCTCTCTAAAAAGGGAGGCTCCCATACAAATGAAACAGAAGTTTCTGCATATATCAAGAACTAATCAAGCAAATGGAACCAAAATTGGCATGTGGGGTTTTCTGGTGGCAAAAAATGTTTCTATGGTAGTTTGAGACCCCTCCTCCCTCTCCTAGAAGGGGTGCTGTCATACAAATGAAACTGAAATCTCTTCATAACTCTAGATCTAATAAAGCAAATGGAACCAAATTTGGCTTGCGGGGATTTTAAAGGCAATAAATATTTCTACTGTAGTTCGAGACCCCTCCTCTCTCTCTCTGGTGGGGGGGTGGGGGTGGGGATCCCATACAAATGAAACACAAGTTTCTGCATAACTCTAGAACTAATCAAGTAAATGGAACCAAATTTGGCATGTGGGGTTTTCTGGTGGCAAAAAGTGTTTCTATGGTAGTTTGAGACCCCTCCTCCCTCTCCTAGAAGACTAAAATATTTACCTGCACTTAGTAATTCAGAAAAAGCACCAAAAAATGAAAAAAGTGCCACTAAATTATTAAGGCCTGTGCCAACAAATAATGTGTGATCAGCATTAAAAAATTAGGAATGAGCAATAAAAGATGAGAAAAGATCTTCGGATAATCTAATTGTGACCGGTAAATCTATCAATTAAAGCAACAGCTATTAGTATATGTGCAATTAAATATGGCAGTATTTCCGCCAAATTATGTAATTTGAGCACTAAACCATTCGCATATGTCTCTTTAATTTTGTTGATTTTCCCATAAAAACAGTAAAATGAGCAATGGATAAATAAATATCCATTGCTCATTTTACTGTTTTTATGGGAAAATCTAACAAAATTAAAAGACATATGCGAATAGTTTAGTGCTCAAATTACATAATTTGGCGGAAATACTGCCATATTTAATTGCACATATACTAATAGCTGTTGCTTTATTTGACAGATTTACCGGTCACAATTAGATTATCCGAAGATCTTTTCTCATCTTTTATTGCTCATTCCTAATTTTTTAATGCTGATCACACATTATTTGTTGGCACAGGCCTTAATAATTTAATGGCACTTTTTTCATTTTTTATTGCTCAAATCTCTCTTTTAATTGATGATTAATTATGCTGCCCTCCTAGAAGGGGTGCTGTCATACAAATGAAACTGAAATTTCTTCATAACTCTAGATCTAATAAAGCAAATGGAACCAAATTTGGCTTGCGGGGATTTTAAAGGCAATAAATATTTCTACTGTAGTTCGAGACCCCTCCTCTCTCTCTGGCAGGGGGGGGGATCCCATACAAATGAAACACAAGTTTCTGCATAACTCTAGAACTAATCAAGTAAATGGAACCAAATTTGACAGGTAGAGGTTTTTGAAGGCAAGAAATGTTTCTAAAGTAACTCGAGACCCGCCCTCTGTAAGAGGGGGGCTCTCATACTAATGAAACACAAATTTGTGCATAACTTAAGAACTAATCAAGCATATGGAAGCAAATTTGGCATGTGGAGATTTTTGAAGAAGAGAAATGTTTTTAAGGTGGTTTGAGACCCCTCCGCCTTCTGGAAGGGGAGACTCCCATAGAAATGAAACATAATTTTTAACATAACTCGAGAGCCAATGAAGCAAATGAAACCAAATTTGGCATGTTGAGGTTTTTGGAGGCAAGAAATGTTTCTATGGCACTTAACCACCCCTCCCCACTTTAAATGAGGAGGGGGGGGGGCTCCCATACAAATAAAAAGCAAATTTCTGCATAACTCGAGAACTAATCAAGTAAATGAAACCTTTTTAGCATATGGGCGTTTTTGGAGGCTAGATTTCTATATACATAAAAATGATTTTCTGTCTGTCTGTCTGTCTGTCTGACCCTTATAGACTCGAGAAGTTCTGAACCGACCCGCGTGAAAATTTATATGAAGGGTTTTTGGGGCTGGGGAAGGTTCTTATGATTGTTTGAGACCCCTAATCTCTCAGGAAAGAAATGAGACACACATTTCTTCATAACCCGAGAACTAATCAAGCAAATCGAATCAAATTTGACATGTGGGGGGTTATGAAGGCAAGACTGTTTCTATGGTAGTTCAAGACCCCTCCCCTTTCTGAAAGGGGGGCTTCAAACAAATTAAACTCAAATTTTTATTACAATCAATGATCCCAGTGCGCTAGTTCGAGAACTAATCAAGCAAATGGAATAAAATTTGGAATGTGGGGGTTTTGAAAGCAATGATTGTATGGTGGTTTGAGAAACCACCCCCCTTTAGAAGGGAGGGCTCCCATACAAATGAAACACAAATTTCTACCAAAAATGAGAACTATCCAGCTTACTCAAACACAAAACGTGTGTTTCTCAGATAAGAAGCATGTTTTGATAGAAGTTTGAACCCCAGCTTATTCAAGAAAAAAAAACTCATTTAAAAAAAACCATAAACGTGCCACTTATATTAAATTTTCCTTCATTTAGTTGCAAGCGTAGCAGCGCACGCACCGGGTTCAGCTAGTAATGCATAAAAGTATTTATCATGTTCACAGCATACATGCTTTATATCTGCATTTAGTGCTAATATAAGGCTATCATATAATACTTAGAATTTGTTTACAAAAGCATTGAAAAGTAATTTGGAGTCAACAAAAACCTGTATGGCCGAGAAAAAGTGGAAGAAAAACTTTAACTAGGCGAAATTATAGACGTAAAGTGAAATTGTATCGAAACTACGATACTTCTTAACTTAACAAACCTGATCATATTGATGATTTAGTTCCAGAAACTGCTGAATCTCCATGAGCCAGTCCGTAGCATCCGAAGATGAAAGCTCTAACAATTCTTGAACAGCTTATAGCCAGGCACAGGCAGCAAAAGCAGCGAGCCAACCATGCATGATGATACCTTGGTTTAAGACGCAGTACAGGAAATTTTCGCAATATATTAAATTTACAAAATATTACATTACTCATACTAATACACCCAACACTAAAAATATGAATTTATACTAAGCGGTTTGTTCATAGCTCAATATTGCATGCATTTTTCATCCTCTTTTTGATCCTTTTTTTCCTTTTTTAATACTATCAATAAGAATCCTAGCGTGCTATAAAAAAGCTTCCACCTATCATTCAATAAGAACCCTACAAATGTACAATGAATAAACGACTCAAAACAAGAATCAATTGAAACGAAAATCTAATTTGAAACACATAACTATATTACTTACCTTGACCTACAAACCTAGTATTTACATATTTACATTTATACAAAATTGGTCCAAATAAACGCACGCGTTACAGAAGCAAGATAAGAAATAGTTCTTAAAATAAATTGGAAACAGACAACAGATAAATGCAGAATTATAGCATTAGCAGTGCCAAAAACGGACTATCAAAACTGACAGTTATGTTTAAGTGCATTCAAATAGCATTACTAATGCTATTTACGAGCAGTCACTTCTGTATTATATAAGCACGTTATTTCGCCTTTCTTAGCATTATATTAGCATTTTATCTGAATAAAGAGCTTCAGGGCATTTAAGTGCTGCTTTATATGCAGATATAATGCTGTTATAATGCCGCGTTTAGTGCTTAATGGTTACTTGGGTAGGTAACTTGCTCGTTGCTGTATAGAAAAAGTCAAAAACATGCAATCATTCAACGTCATCGTACTCAGTCACATAGAAAAAAATAATGAGTTTTAACAAGCGTGTAAAATTTCCCTTCGTTTAATTCCAAGCCAAAGGAGGCGTAGACAACGAAATTGTTTGGAATTTTTCATGCGCCATGCAGCAATGTTTGCAATCTATCATACAAGAGGCTAGATTCAGGCGCTATCTGGTTTAAATTTACATGAAACATTCCATTATTTTCTGCCAAATCTAGCATTCCCTTTATGTGCATTAGATAACGCAGAAAATTCAATATTTCTTTATATCTGTGCATTTATGAATTGACGCTAACCAAATCTTCACTACTCTGAAGAACTAAGTCTAAGCTTTAATATAAGTAGCTGTTCTTGGGTCTCGGTTTGTCACCTTCTCCCTTATATCAGTAAAAATTGCGGTAAAATGAAGTATTGATCTGCACGTTCAAAACATGTATTCATTCTGCACGCCAAAACATGTGATTTTATGTTGTTGACATTTGTTTTAATCATAGTTTGCATAAAAAATGTATTCATGAAAAGTTAAGTAATATAAACTAATGTTAAAGGGGTTGTCACCAAAAACGATTTATATCTCCAAAACTACTTAATATAGAACTTTTTAGTTTTAAACAAAGTTCCATATTTTGAATAGATCTACAACTTTGCCCCAGAAAATATCTTTCTATCTATTAAGGAAAGTAAAAAAGTTTTCTTTATTTTTTTCAAAGCAGGCGATGATTTTTTTTGAAGTTACCAAACTATGCACAACACTAATGTGAACATATCTACTGCTGAAACTTTTTGGATAAAGTTAATATTTAAGGCGCTATACAATTAAGATCGTGATTTGACCATCTCCGACCACTGTGCATAGATGTCAGCTATTACATCAACATTAAATCCTATGATTTTCCAAAACCATATCCTGTATTTTCGCTGTGATTTCTGATTTTGATGCACTTTCTGGACGGCCTGAGCGTGGATCGTCTGCAACAGTTGTACGACCCCGCTTAAACTACAAAACCCATCGGAGAACGATTGACATTGAAGGAGAAGACCCCTTCAATACTACACCATCTTTGTATGGGTCTCAGTAGTCGATGAACCTTCCAAAACAAAGAATTTATTCACTGCAAGATATTCAGATTTCTCCATTGTGAAAAAATACACTAAAACGTCAACTTCAAATGGCGTGTGAATAAAAAATGAATTGACAGATTGAAATAAAACTATGAGTACGTTCTAATAAAAGATGGAATATTAAAATGGCGTAGATGTTTTGGTTTTTCTACTGATCAATAGATGTCGCTTTCAAAACTTTTTGACTAACCTAGTATGTGAGCCAAACAATAATTACGAATGACACTTTTCAAGGGTCATAGTCCCCCTATTAAGACTACCCGCGGTTAATGTGGAAATCTATGAAGTTTCTAGAACGTTAAGGTAATATTAAAAACCATTTTCTTTCCAAATAGTTTCTGTCCATCAATCGATCGATCCGATTTTATTATCAATTTATGAGCATTTGAATATTCTTGATTAGGACTTAATTCAACGATGGTATCATTTTGAGATTCTCACCATAATTGGCTTACCAAACGAGAGAAAGGAGCTGACAATAACATATAACCCTACGTAGAACTTTTTTTTGTTGTAAATTTTGAATCTCTCCATGGTAAAGTTATCCGGAAGTAGGGGAAAGTTCAACCATAGCTGTTCTGTGAACTTTCACGCTGATCAAAAGAGCGGTTTACACATCAAATAAACATAAGAAATAGAAACTTTAAAGTTGATATGCAGATTATATGCAAAGTATCGTGCTATCCAGCCAGATGTTGCACGGAACTTACTTTTACTAACTTAACCAAATGCGAACTTCTTTGTGTCTCAAGTAAAGTGATTTTAAATACCCGGAAAATTTGGTAGCTCTCCCTTATAGACGAATCCAGGTTGAAAAAAGAAGACCACTGAGTGGTGATAAATCTGACAGCTCACATGTTAAAGTCACAGAGAACAAACATACAGGCTCGAAGGCAGAAATTGACACACAGAGGGCACTTCAGCTTGGATATCTGTTCTCTGTGTTGAAGTGTAAGGCGATCATTTTAGAATGCTTCTAAAAATTCAAAAGAAATTTTGTTGTACGATGTAAGAAAAATCCATAACTGCAAAAAAGGGGCATTATTTTTATATTATTGTTATTCTGCAGAACATGTGTTTATTGAGTAGTTTTGAATTTTTCTTCCATCATACAATAAACCGCTTTTAATTATAATTTCATTTGTATTTTTCAGAAGCATTTCGAAATGTATGTCCTATACTTTAACATGAGTGCTTTCAGATTTATCACCACTCGGTGTCTTCTTCTTTTTTTCAACCTGTATTTGTCCATTGCGAAAGATCTCAGTTTATATCTCACAGTGAGTATAACTGGACCTTGTAATGATGATTCTTTCAGAATTTTGATGTTTGCTTATTCCAAATAATGTCCTCTGTTGCATAAACACTTCCATCCCGAATGATTTCCAGCCGCAATTATTCCACCGCAACATCCCTGACAGCACAAATTTACCGCTGCCATCCATAACCCGAAATTAGTTCAAACTGCTTCCAATTTCCTGGAAAATTCCACACCGGCAAAAACTCCCAGTCATAAAGCATTAATTTCTGAGCTCTCCAGAAACTCTGCCGGGAAACTTAATCGTTAAGAGTTTTCCCTTTGGTCGATTTACTTTTACGGGGTGTGCTCGTTCGAAAATGACATAATTACACTCTAAATTCCGCTCCCCTGCCACCACGCATGCCACTGCTTTCTACAGGCGGCATCTTCGGGCTGACTGTATGTAATACTTCTATAATACGCTAATGGCTCGACTCGTTTTCCGCTACACAACCGACCAACGAGAGGAAAGAGCAATGGCAATGGGGCTGACACAACTAGTGCTGAGCACCCGGGCATAGTTGGAGCAATATTACCCGGTCGTTAGCGAGATGATGGGGTGCAGAAATTTACCGGCTAGGTGAGGTGGGGTGGGGCGAGGAGAAAATTATGGCATTTGGATAAGGAGGACCACTTTAATGAGTTGATCTCATTACAGCATCACACGTGAGTGTTCTTCGTTTGGGGAGATGCAAAACCGAATTAGGAAATGGTTCTATTCCCTAACTAAAATGCCTCGTAATTTGTAGCTCCGTGGCTTCGGGATGTTGAATTAATAAACATGAAGCGAGCTTGCCAGAAACAACGGCAACGGATGGTGGAAAAGGTGATAATGAATGACTTGTTGTCTGGGCTTTTTCCCTGTTCCACTCAACCTTTTTCGGAACTAAACGCACGGAAAAAATTATTCACCCGAGGGTGAAAACTTCTTGAGTTCTCAGTGTTTGGGTAAACGATTCTTTCCGTGCAGGTGCATAAATATGGAGCTTTACTGCTTACTGAGATTACAGAATGCAACACTTGAAAATTCTGGATCGACACGGTGCGCAGAAAGTCCTTACCAAAGGAGTCTATGTAAATTGTCGGTGTCAGTTCTGCAGGGAAGAATATGCGCTTGACCTAAAATGAACAGTATTGAATAAGCAAGCAAAACAAATCAATATGCAGGTCTGCCAAGCCCCCTGTCAGAATATTCGGACGAATGATAACGAACATCTCATCTCTATTCAGCTCAAGGTCGGTCAATGGAGTTCCGTCGACCATCCAACCACCATCGCTTGAGGAAATTTGAATCAAACAAGGTCTTCATCATCATAACCATTGGAGGAAGAAAGCAAAATCCCTAAAGATGATTCCTCCCTCAGCTGCATCACGTCGTGAATTTTACGACTTGACAATACACAAAACTCGGCTGCTCCTGTATCCTTGAAATCTGTCCCAATCTCAACTTAATAAAATGCCAAACTGTGTTCGAATGGCTCTGCTCCGTGAAGAATAAAAGCCAAGCCAATTGCCAACAAGCGGAAGATTTGACTTTTCCTTTTCCGTAACTCCAACGGAGGAGAGCCTGGATTCGACTCCAGCGGGGGGCATTTATGTATGCTCATCATCATCATTTCCGCGTTTACTGCCTGACGGAGACCGGCAAGAGAATGGACGACTAGATGAATTTATGTTGCCCCTCTCTGTTCCGGGTGCGAATCGGTATATAAACAGTGTGAAATTGGACAAAGGCCCAATTATGGGCGCAGGACATCGGGAGTCAGATAAGGGAAGTTGTCTCTGTTGGGCTATCATTTTAATTTCTTGCTTTGTAGTGAACTTTCTCAGAATTTGATGTGCGTTCGCTTGAGTTGGGACAGTTAATTTGACATTGAGGACAGTTATATTGGAACTCAACCAGCACGGTAAGATAAAAGTAACTAAACTTGGGTTTGAAAGCACTCAACGTTGGGTTCAATTAAGTGAAGTTGACCATTGAGTAAATTTAAATAAAAAATGCTGCTGGGTCGAGATCACCCATCAATTTCAAGTTACATCAATGTTGAACATTATAAGGCTTGATAAGCCTTATAATTAAAAAACAAAGGTTTGTATACAAACAGCATACAATAAGCAACGGTAACCAAAACACAGTTCAATCCAAATATTCCAATCTACTCGATTCAGGGATTGCCGAAACACAGAGCAGTGCAAAATAGACAAGTACTTCACCCAATTTCAAGTGTGCGCCTCCTGTTTAAGATAAGCGCACAAACCGAACACAGCCACGAATTTAAATTCTGTTTTGAGTCGCTTTTAACTCACTTTGGTCAAAATTGGAGTCCCTCAAATATGAGTAAATGTAACTGGGACTGACAAATCGACAGATTTAAAACATCTAACTGATTTAAGTTAATGTCTTAGATATGTCGGTATTGAAAAAATACTTTACCTGTTGAAAAGACCGGTTTGTATTAGCTAATCAAAATGAATGTGCTTTGATGAGAATATATCTAAATATATAAATATATATAAATATAACTCAATAGCAATTATGAAAACGAAGTGCATTAGCATTCAGACACCTAAAAAGTTTCCAGTCTACAAGGTGAACTCCAGGAATAAGTATACATTTGAACTTGATTTATTTCATGTTAATGAAGAAAGTTCAATGAAATGCAATTTTTTATAAAAACCTGTCTTAAGGTGAATCGCTGCTCTATGTATTTTTTCCTATCTTTTATCTCGCTCTCGCAAACTCACCTTGCTATTTCAAATTGATAAATCTCGATTGTTAGTGAATGAACATCGAATCGAACTCTATCAGATTGCTCACAGCAAGTAAACATACAAACTGATGTGATTAAATTTTCAATATCGAGTACTGACTCTGAGTTATATTTATTTTAAATACTGAGGTAATGACTGTCATCAAGAATGATTCAGCAGAAGCCCTTAAAAAGTTTTGTTCACCAATATTGAATATCGGCTCCGCAAAGTATTACACACGCCTGAGCCTAATAAATAAACGAACAGATAAAAAAAAACATCTTTGAATGCTATGAGCAATAAGGTGATATTTAATATGGAAACAATCCTCCTGTCCCTATGCACCTCGATCTTGAATGCAGGGTTGCCATCTTATTTTTCGTACCCATCTTTAATTTTAGCAAAAAAAAAAATTATCTGTGTCAAACTGAAAATCTGTGTTAAAACGAAATCTTGGCAACAAACTTTGCTTCAAACTTTGTGTTATAAAAGTAGAATTCTAACTTTTCAGGTGCCTGAATGCAATATAAAACAGATATATACTCATCAAAACAAATTTATCTTAATTAGCCGATACAAAATGGTCCTTTCAATAGGACTTCAGTGCAATTATTATCGATCCCCACATCACACTACAGCAAAACGAAACTTCGCTCTACAGGAAAACGGATCAGTATACGAGGGATTCATGTCCTCGGGGGAAATTGATCATTTCACTTAAGCCCTGCTGACAGGCTGACATAATAATAAATAATGCGGTGTTTGGTTTGATAACTAAAAATACAAGGATAGACAAACAAATTCGGAATGTAATTAACAATCAATCCTTGATATGATGTGTGTACATAAATCTGTTGAATTAAGATTTTAGTTGTGATGGTAGTTTTAGCTGATCATCTTTCTCTTAGGATCTTGGGATGGCATCCATGGTGGCCGTACTCAGGCGTTTCCGGATTTCAGTCTTATTGACATTGTATCGCGCATCAGACTCTTCCACACCGATGCCCTTGCAGGTGATTGCCGTCCCCAGCTCATAAAACTCATTTGCGATGGCCTGTTCCTCTCCGCTGTCATGAAAAAAGTCGGGTATTATTTAGTTATCGAGTTGAACTCCTTCAAAATGTGCAGCTTCTTGGAGTTAACGCTCAATGCAGTAGTCAGAACAGGATCGATAAATCGCTCAAATCGCTTAATGATCTGATTAATTAACTCGGTATATAAAGTTCAACAGATCGAGTAGAAAGCATCTTTCCTGGTATCATTGAGAGTTCCGGATCCAAACATTTCTACTGCTGCTAACCCGCTATATATTTTTCACTTCCTACGAAGATGTTTCTTGAAAATGAAAACTCCGAAATCTGTCACGTGTCTTAGATCCTCACAAATAATTGCAAGGAGAATCATTGATGAGACTCCAGCTGATTGCAAATGTTCGGGAATTTCGGAACTTCTGACTAGAAGATACGGTTCGCTGTATTGGTAATGGGCAATATGTAGGTGAAGAAGTGAAAAAGTGGCTGCGTCATTGCGTCAATCGGTGCCATCGATTTGGAACTGTTTAACTGTAGCGCAAAATATATATATATATATATATATATATATATATATATATATATATATATATATATATATATATATATATATATATATATATATATATATATATATATATATATATATATAGGTTTGGGCTTCCCAAAAATTATATTAGAGGTAACAAAAAATCATTTTCACAACAGCTATGCTCCAATAATGATAATGATAATACGTCTAATTCGAAAGACCCGTATTTTTGTATAAATACTGGTAGAAAATTATGCCGAAATTTGTGGAGTAACCTTTTGAGGAACTTAGAACAAAACTCTTGAAGAATTCATTGAAGTACTTTCCGGAGAACTATTTGTAACGATTATATTAGACGTGCCTGACGAAATATAAATAATAATTCTACAAAAAACATTGCGGAATTTTTCAAGTCGATGATTAAATAGATGAGATTATAGAATTAGTGCAACAAAATTCTTCTTAGATTTCTCAACAAACCAAAATTTTCTCCAAGAATTAGAATCAGGAATTACCTCACAGCTTTAATGTTGTTCTTTTAAGTGCCCTTCAGGGAATCACAAGTTCAAGGATTTTCGAAAAAAAAAAAATCATAAGATGGAAGTTTTTTAAAAATTGTCTATAAACTGACAGAAGATTCGTAAAAGAATCCCTACCATTGGAGGAATGCCTCCTGAATGAACTCCTGAAGAATACCTATAGGAACGCCAGGAGCAATATCTCAAAGAATGTCTCAGAATTTTTCATAGAATCTTTGAGAAATTTTATGAAATTTTCTTAAAAAATCATCTAAAAAAATTAATGGAGAAATCACTTGGGGAGACATAAACAGAAGCTGACTTTCAGACTGCCATCTGTCACTGTAGTGTTTTATTTTGCTTCATGGGCATTGATAGTTGAATTGGTAATGAGTTGGATCCTAAAATGTAATCATTTTTTAAACTTGAGGTCTTTTTGAGTTTTTGAGTGAACAAGGAATTGCCAGTAATCTCAAAAATCTTGGTCAATAAAAAAATCTTAAATTTTTACATACAGATATCTAAGTTAATCCTGATGAATCTGTGCATGTGGCAACTTTGCTCATACTAGATTTGAGTCGCACCTAGTCCCTGATTCGAATGCACAAAGCGCAGAAGAACTCAAATTTTAGTTTGAAATACGTAACAGCTATGTCATATCGGTCAGTAAATACTTGGGTATTTTGAACGTAGGGCCAGATTACGTGTGTCAGTTCACGTTGAAAACCCTTCAAAACGTGCAAGTCAAAAGAAATCACTGTCATCAATACGGATGTCATCGGTGCAGTGAGAACCGTAATAAGGTACTAAATTTTGAATTAAAATTATGAAAACTTTCCGGCTCGGCCAGTCATTATTTGGCATATCATCGTAATGGTGGGTTTCTCAAATGTTTTCAAATGTTTTCTTAATACATCAGATCGAGTAGGGTGTGTCAGAATACGTAGGGCTGATAGTTCCAAACTCTACAGCTAGGGCGGCGCTGTTGTTAACTTTTGAACGAAACACTATAGAAGGGTCATATCAAAAGCAAGTTTGAAGGGAATATAATTTCAAGCAACTTTGTTTCAGACACCATTCTTCTATCTCTTCATTCGACCATGATAGAGCTATTTTTCTGCTTTATATCAGGGTGTCTCTTAAAAACGAGTTTTTGCATTATAATTTTTTTGTTTTTCATTTTAGGATTAAATGGTTATAAATCAAAATATAGAAACCGTTATAGCGCACATTTTTGCTGAACAAAATTTTTTAATACTGCTTGTGATTCAAAAGTTACGAGTAATTTTATCTAAAAAAAAATGCGTTATTTCTTTTCACCCTTCTGATTGTTTAGGCGAGAATTGGCCAAAAAATCATCAAATTCTTGTTTTAATGGGTATCAAGGAACATAATGCTATATAAACGAGCCAGGGTACTTCTGGGGCACATAAGCGGGGACTGCTTAAAATTGGCAATTTTTTTCGTTAAAATTACCCCCAAACTTTAAAAAAATAAAATATACTTATACACTTAGTTCAGCAAAAACTTGTATCATATTTTTCTCTACACTTTGCCCAAAAATTATTTTTTCCTAAGAATTGAAACTAAAAATTTAGAATAAAAAAACTGATTTTTAGGGACACCCTAATGAACACCAGCAAAATAGCTCTGAATTATAGCAGTGCACAAGCACCAGACGCTTCAGTCGTGAATGAACAGCATGTAGCGTGTTATGTTGGCTATGATTAGATATCCTAGGGGCACTCGTAAATGAAAATAAACCCCAGTTTTATAAAGTGCATTGAAGTTTGCCATAAATGTTCACACCAATGGAAATACTTATTCTTTCAAAACTGAACGCTGTACAGCAACAAAAACAAAGCCAATATAACACGCTACATGCTGTTCATTCATCCTAAAATGAGAAACAAAAAAGTTATAATGAAAAAACTCATTTTTAACAGACACCCTGATATAAAGCAGAAAAATAGCTCAGTCATGGACGAATGAAGAGATAGAAGAATGGTGTCTGAAACAAAGTTGCTTGAAATTATATTCCCTTCAAACTTGCTTTTGATATGACCCTTCTATAGTGTTTCGTTCAAAAGTTAGCAACAGCGCCGCCCTAGCGGTAAAATTTGCAACTACCAAATTATCACCACAAGATGGACAACTTGTTCAGATACAACTTAAAGGGTGTCCACGATGAAATTGCCACACACAAAATTGATTCGCAAAATTCGAGTTTTCATTGCCATCAAATTTTCAGGGATTGAGAAATAACTATTAAACTTCATTTTAACATTTTACTCGTATTTTATTTACAGTCCATACGCAAATGCCCGCACCTTGGCCTTAACCCCGGCCATAAGATTCTGCACAACCTGTGAATCAAGCGTTTTTTGCATGTAAACCCATACTTTCTTCAGTTCCTCGACTGTCTTCACTACCTTAGGTCGTTTAAGAAGGTGTGTCGCTTCATAATCGCCCAGTACTTCTCGATGGGGCGGAGCTCCGGAGTGTTGGGAGGGTTGAACATTTTCGGCACGAAATTGACCTTATTGTCCGCATACCACTTCAGCACGTCCTTGAGTAGTGGCAAGAGGCCAAATCCGGCGAGAAGATTGGTTGGGACGTTGTGGGCCTTCTAGGAGAGGAAGCAGCCGCTTCTGGACGGCACTCTTTATGTACACCTGTCCGTTCATCGTGTCCTGGGTCACGAAAGGTGCACTCCGCTTCCGCACGTGCAGATGGCTTGCCAAACCAGGAATTTCTTCGCGCAAATTTGGACATCTTCTGAGTGCGGACATGCTCCGAAACGCTGAACTTATCCTTGGCCGTGAAAAACAGGTTGCCGGGGATCTGTTTGAAGTCGGCCTTCACATATGTTTCGTCGTCCATGATGCAGCATTCAACTTTCGTCAGCATGTTGAGGTACAACTTCCTGGCACGAGTTTTGGCGGACTGGTTCTGCTTCTAGTCGTGATTAGGGGCCTTTTGTACCTTGAACGTTCGAAGCCCAGTCTTAGTTTTGGCCTTCTGGACAAAACTTCGGCTTAGGTGCAGCTTCTTAGCCACATCCCGAACGGAGGCGTTCAGATTTCGGTTGAAGACCCCAACTACGCGGTTGTGATTTTTTGTGTTGTACGGAATACTTTTTCCTTCACTTCTGGGCTTCCGATCGGTGGTCAACCGTTTCTCGAACCGCTTAATCACTCGCGACACCGTGGAATTCGCGATTCCCAACGTTTTAGCGATGGAACGATGCGAGAGATCCTTGTTCTCGTGATGAATGCCCAAGATTTTATCACGCACGAGCTGTTATTTCGACTCCATTTCCGCAAGTTTTGATCACAGGACTTTAAAACTTGCAGGATGTAAATAATGCACTATGAACTAAATCCACCCAAATTTTCATAAAATTCTACCCAAAGTTAGAGCAATTTCATGGTGTGGCAATTTCATCGTGGACAACCTTTATGTACTCAAGGACAGCACCTAACATTTTAACAAGTTACATTCGTCAATAAGAAGATCATAGTTGACCTGAATTGGAAGTAGCTTGATGATTTTCATAACATACTTGGAGCTTCCACTGCATGTAACGGATGGTGACGACCTAGAACATCTTGAATATGAAGAAGTTCAGGAAGAAAAAATAAATGCCTTGTTAAAAGTGTAAGGTGTTGTTCTAGAATGTTATCATATGCGTATTATTCAATATTCGTTGATAAATGTTATACACCTTTTTGTACCTTTCTGATAGGTTCTAGGTCTTCCAAAATGTACTTGAGTTCAAAAGTTCAGATCTACATTAGCTTTTAGGCCTATACAAGGATATAATATGTATTCAAACATATTGAATGAACCTTTTGGAAGGTCAACAGTCATTATTTGATAGCTTTCAAACTGTCCTTGGTCATTCAAACTGTCCTTGAGTTCAGAACTTAAGATCTACAATAGTAACTATAGTTTTTTGGAATATACAAAGTTACTCAACGTATTCAACCATATTCAATAAATATTTTCGAACGTATTTTCGAAAACATCATGAGATAAACGGGGATGATGTAGGTCATCCAAACTGTCCTTATGTTCATATCATATAGTTGTAAGAGTAGGTGTTTAGAGTATGCAAATACTTATTTAACAATAAACATTGAATAGCGTGGTAGGCCAGAATACATTATGCGACAACCTGGGAATATTCTAGGTACACCTATTTGTCCTTAACTTCAAAACATAAAATCTACAGTTATAACAGTAGTTTTTTGAGCTATATATTGTGACCATCTGTATTCAAACATATTCAATGAACCTTTAGGAAGGTCAATAGTCATTATTTTATAACTTTGAGATCCTCTAGGTAATCCAAACCGTCCTGGACTTCGGAACTTGAAATCTACGATAGTAACAGTAGTTTTTTGGGCTACACAAGGTTGAGTCACGTATTCAAGCGTATTGAGTAAATATTTTCGAACTTAAATACACAATAAGATAATCTTGGGATGGTCAAGGTCATCCAAACTGTCTTGGCATTCAGAACATAAGATTTACAGTTATAACAGTAAATTTGAGGCAATACAAAGTTGCAAAAAATATTCAAACATATTCAATTAATATTCTTCAAGACAAAACACATTATGAAGCATTTTGACATGTTCCAGGTCATCCAAACTATCCTTAAGATCAGAACATAGAAACTACTACAATTGTAACAAAAGCATTCTGGGTTTTTGCAAAACTTTGATGTGTATTGAAACATATTCATTGAATATTTTGGAAGAACAACAAACATTATGAGATAATCTTCGGATGTTCTAGGTTATCCAAACTTTCCTGGAATTCAAAACATAAAATTTACATCCAGCTGTAGATTTTATGTTTTGAATTGTAGATTAAAATCTACAGCTTTTTGGACTAAAGTGATTTTTTTAAAGGTCATTAAATAATGAGATATCTTGGTATATTCTAGGTCATCAAAACTGCCCTTGAGTTCAGAATTTAGGATCTATAGTCGTAAAGTTAGCTTAATAATCTCTGAAAAGTTACGATATGCATTCAAACACATTCAATGAAGCTATTGTAAGCTCACCAGTCACTATCAAATTATCTCGGGATGTTCAGGTTCATAAAAATGTAACCAGGAGTTCAGAACTTAAGATATATGGTAGTAACCGTAGCATTTTGGGCTATGCAAAGCTACGATAAATATTCAAACATATTCAATTGATTTTCTGAACGTCCACAGACATCATAGGATACCCAAGTAACCACGAGGCTGTAATAGCATGCACATATAGAGCATATGCATTACGTCCAGTGCATCATTGAAGTTGGATTAAAGCTGAAAAGGGCCCCACTAAGATCGAACAAATGCCATATCTGTTGTAATGCCATAAGACATTGCTAAAGTAGCATTATTTCATTGGTAATGCATCACTGCATTCTTAAGCTAATATACCGCTTTATTACTTGACAACTGTTGAATTGATGCGATCCCGCATTACCGATGCTAATTTTGAGTTGAAAAAGTGCAATAATATAATGCTTGTGGTTACTTGGGTAACCTTGTTAGTTTCAGGTCATTCAAACTGTCCTTCAAATCTTAAGGTCTACAATCGTAACAATAGCTTTATGGGCTATACAAAGTTCAGTTAGAATAAGTTAAGTTAAGATTATGTCATAATGTAAATTGGTCTTCCAGGACATTCAGGCGGGACAGCGTTTGTCAGGGCATCTAGATTTTTGATGTCTATTTCTCGACCTTATATAGTGCGACCAGATCGCATAATGTGGATGCCTATTGTACAATAGGTACAAGTGGTTTTTTTAACTTTTCACAATCAGCGGTACAAAAATAGTGACTTTAGTGACCATTTTCCTAAAAATAGTGACTTTAGTGACTTTGGATGCAAATAGTGACTTTTTAGTGACTAGGCTCAAAATAGTGACCAAGTCACTAAAAAGTGACCTGCTACCAGCCCTGGCCTTTAAGGTACTATAATGTATGAAGCTGCAGATCTCAACAACGGCTGTAAACGAACTGGGTTGTATCATGATATTCTGTACCTTCTGCAAGTTTACCTCTATGTTAAAGTGTTACCTTCAAACAACTTTATAAAATCACGTCTCAAAGTACCATATCAGTATATCACTTCCCTTTATTTATCCAAGTTTTTCCCCTGTCACTTACTTTTATTTTCTCCCACCATAATCATACTCCAACCTCACAAGAATAAAACGAGCAAAGTTGAATGTGTAAGTCTGACAAAAAAAATTTACGAGCTTCCCAGTTGCTACTGGGAAAACTTCAAGACTGCCCTTCGAGAAATACAATGTCGTGAAGAAAAGTTATAATCTGTAATGACCGGTTCATAAAAACCGGAAAACGGCTCCCGCAGTTTACATTGTGTGAATTTCAGCGAATGAAAATGATTAAATCAAGCAAATTGGATTACGATTCGAATCAGCGCGAGACGCGTTTCAATTTCTGGTGCAAATCTTAACCCACATTCCACCTTGCCAAACAAATAGCACACCACCCGTTCGTAGTTGTAGCTAGTTTGATTTATTGGCCCATTTGGCGAGCTCATGATTCATGTTGTCGGCAAATATTTACACTCCAAACATCACATAAATTTCACGTTGGAATAGGCACTGCACCTCTAACCGATAGTTTCCCCTTGGGGAGGCAGAAACAGACAGAGTATTCGAAACCGTATGCCGAGATCATCGTGTTTACCTTCGATGATGGAAGGATATTGAGTTGGTGATCCGGGGTAGGTGCTGGGTGGAATTTTCTTCTAACTAAGTCAACTATCGTTGTGGTGGGAAAAAATCGATTTCGGAATGTCGAATTTTTAGGTTAGCAGAATCATAAAATAGTATCTCTTACATCCAGGAGATTATTCAATCTACTCAATCCGTACCGCATCCTTCTCGCGAAACACAAAATACGAGTGACATCAGTTTCACGTCCGATTTCCGTTGCACAGGGTAGATAGGTTCGGAAAATGTGTCACCGAAAAACGGAGAGGCAACAGATCGTGTGAAAGCCACGTTCCACCGCCACAGCATAATCTCAGTTCATCCACTATTTGACATGAACAAATCTGCCCACTCCGAGATGATGCACGCATACTGGCAGCTGAATGGATAACGGTCGCTGGTGGTTGCTCTATTTGCATTTACGAGGATCAAACACGTCGAACACGTTTTCGATATCCATTCAAGATTGATGCAGCTCGTGAGCGGGCAACCAACGCGTTCAACACCACAAACTACCGCACTAACCCTTGCACTAACCTACCAAAGAGTGGTAGAATAATGGAGGTGCAAGGTAATTCAGTTCACCACAAAGTTGTATCTCTTGCTACTTTTTGAGTATGCTGGGCACACACACACGCATTCAGAAGCATGAGGTTCGTGCATTATGGATTGCTCATCACTGCTAGTTTGCATCCTGGGCCGTCGTCGTCAGCGAGCGAGGTAAGCCGCATCGTTTAAATGGAGGCAGTGGCTGCATTCCGCTTAAATTTCCGGCGCTGACCGCAGAATTTTGCACGGGGTTTTCCACACAACAGCAGCAGCACTGGAGGGCTTGGTTACTGTTAATTTTCAACCGCCCGTAGAGACAGACAGTTGTGGTCCAGCGTTGGTTTTTGGACAGTGTTTATTTTCCCGTCTGACAACCCTGGTTCGCATTATCCGGCATCGTATCGAAGCGCAGTGAAATGCATCAGCCATGGCTAGCGATGTGGGTGGATCATCATCAGCATCATCATCATCATCATCATCATTACCGTTGTCGATCATGGCTGCTCGTTGCAGTGATTGTTTACATCGGTGTATATCAAAACATGTGAATTAAGTTAATCGACCTATCGACAGCCGTGTTTCCGAAGCAATACCATGAATCGCAAAATACGAGCAGGGCGGCGGGTGTTGACTGACAGATGGTTTCGATTGAATCCTCTCGGGAAGGAAACGCAGTTGGCGGATTTGATTGAAAATAAGGCGAGAGTCTCAATACAATCATTATTTTAGTTTTCTGGTTCGTTCAGATCGAACAAATGGTAGATAAATTTTAACATTGGAATAATTTTAATCAACTCTCGAGCAATTTTTCAAACAGACGTATCTAATTTTGTAAACAAAGAGGGGAAGTAAGATTCAAGCGTAAATTTCTCGAAACTCTCAGAACCCTCACGAAAAGTATCATCGCCATATTGTTAGGGAAATGTTATTCCTTGTGTTGGTGGTCCTAGTTTGCATGAAAGTGCTGAGTGTTTCAAGAATTTAACGTTTGAATTTTACTTACCCTTTTTGTTTACAAAATCAGATACGTCTATTTGAAAAAGTACTCGAGAACTGTAACTTTGAAGTAAAATTTTTAGAACTGTTAATCTACCGATATTTTACGCTTCTTATGCGCGATTTTAACTAATTAATCTGTTTTCTATAAGATTGTAAACTAACTAGTTTACTCTTACTTTGACTTAAAAATGAATGAAAGAAAATTTTATGCGTCCAAAAATAAACATTCTTTTTTACACAGGACTCTTTTTTTCAATTTTTGGGGCACAATTTAAAAAAAAACGCGTTATGACCGTCATGAAAGGTAGTCAGGTTTCAAGCCACAATTTCTCTATTGGTCGCAGTGTTTTCAAGCGTTAATATCTCAGTCACTTCTCAAACAAATTGCAATTTGTTTTGCACCAATCGATCGGAAATATTCTACGCATCAATTTTAATAGAGTATAATGTTGATTTTGGGCCACATATTATTGAGAAATTTATAAATGTTATGCCTTGTCTCAAAAACGATATCAACCCCTTTAGGCCTAAGGGATCATATATGACCCCAAAAAGAAAATGGCTCTCCAAAATCACAGACTTAATAAAAGTGTACACTGTCTTCGGTAAATTTGTTCTACATCCATTTATTTTATCTTAAAATTATAATAAAAAACATATGAGTGTAAGGCCTACTTGACGAACTAAAACACCCTGAATATCAAGAAGTTCCGGGAGTCTGTATCACAAAAGTTCAACTCAGTGGACGCAGTGATTCTACGCCCCAACAAAAAAAAAAAAAAGAAGTTCAGGAAGAAAAAATAAATGACTTATGTATAGTATAAAGTAATGTTTTAGAATATGGTACATATGCATATTATTATCATTATTTTGCATAATGCTTTATATGCATAAATGGATTGTAAATTGTGATGTTCAAGATCATCAAAACGATCCTTGAGTTCAGAACTTGAGATCTACAGTAGTAACTATAGCTTATTGGGCTAAGTATACGAAGTAACGCTACGTATTCAACCATATTCAGTGCATATTTTACAGCCAAAACAAACCTTACGAGATAAACGGGGATGATTGGGGTCATCCAAACTGTCCTTGAGTTCAGAATATGAGATCTACAGTTGTAACAGTAGGTTTTTGGGGTATGCAAAGGAACAATATGTATTTAACAATATTCACTGAATAGTGTAAAAGGTCAGTGTCGTGAACGGGGGTCTTGCTCGCCATCTTGACGGGCTTGTCGGTTAGTACAACCAAACGTCCGTTCTCACTCCAGCGAGAGAAACTCTCTCGTGGAAAGTAGTCGGCCGTGCGTTGTTTGTTGATGCGGTTGCTACCCAAGTAGAGCGGCACTATAGTGAGAGAGAACTCTTAAAAACTCTCACTACTGCGGCCGGTGGGTGGCTGGCTGGCTGTAGGCTGTGGGGTTTCTCCGCTTACTTTGTTGGCTTCAGTCGTTGCGGTTGGCGGTTGTCGCTTCACGTCAGCGATTGGGTGGTTGGCTGTAGCTTGTACGGTTTTTTCGCTTCTTCGTTGTCTTCAGTCGTTTGGGTTGGCGGTTGTTGCTTCTTGTTAGCGAGTGGGTAGTCGACTGCTCTTCTTTGCGATCGTTGTATGAATGCCTGATCCGCTTACTTACTTACTTAAAATGTGTCTTTATTTGTTGTTTCATTCAATGTTTACATTTAATTATTACATATCAATTGTCTAGCCGAAGAGGCTCTTCATCTTTGTTCTTCTTTGTGTTTGTTTGTGGTGTGTTTGTTAATTTGTTATTCTAATGTACATATCATCCCCTATGGGGATTGGTTTGTTTAATTTAAATAATTTGATAACCTACCTAACTACAATAACTACAATTTTAAAAACCTAGGGAAGGGGTACCAGGTCCCGAATGACTTGGTGGTCTGATAGGTGGCAACGTGTCCTGTACCTATTGATAGTCTCACTAAAACGATCTTCGAGTGTTTTAATCTCGGCCAGACGGTGGATCTCAGTATTTCTCGTCCGCGGAGGTGTGTTCAGGATTATCCTGAGAAACTTGTTTTGAACCCGCTGTAGTTTCAGGTGGTGTGTTTTAGCGCAGCTCTCCCAGATCGGCATGCCGTACTCGATAACCGGGAGAATGATCTGTTTGTAGATAGCAAGCTTGTTCTTCAGGGACAATGTAGACTTTCTGTGTAGCAATGGGTACATAAGCTTCAACAGAACGTTACACTTTGTGACAGTCTTGTCAACCTGTTCCCTGAAGTTCAGCTAGCTATCTAGAGTCACGCCAAGATAGATGGCTGATTTGGTCCATTCCACCGTTGTGCCGTTTAGACGAATTTTAACATCCTCAGCCGGAACAAGTCTGGGCGATTTCGAGTGTGGGAAGAGGATGACCTGGGTCTTTGCTGCATTGATGCAGATCTTCCAGTCTGTGAGATACTTCAACAGAACATTCAGGCTTCGCTGCAGTTTCGATGTGATCGCTCTCACTACCCTACCATTGTGGACGACTGCGGTATCATCGGCGAACAGCGACAGAGATCCGTTTTCAGGGAGTGGGGATATGTCCGAGGTGAACAGGTGAAACAGAAGTGGACCTAGTGTGCTTCCCTGCGGAACACCGGCGGAAACCTCCTGCGCATCAGAAACTGCACCATGCAGCGAAACACTGAATGTTCTGTTTGATAAGTAGCTTTTTACCATCTTCACCAGGAAGACTGGAAGATTGAACCGATGCAGCTTGTACACCAGGCCATCATGCCAGACGTTGTCAAACGCCTTTTCAACGTCAAGAAGGGCCATGGCAGATGTTTTCGAAACAGACTTGTTTCGCCTGAGGATGTTAGTGACTCGATTCAGTTGATGTACCGTTGATCGACCGCGTCGAAAGCCAAACTGTACATCAAGCAGAATGTTGAGTTCGTCTGTAGACGCAAGGAGCCGACGGTAAATTGCTTTCTCGAAGAGTTTTGATACTCCCGAGAGAAGGCTGATGGGTCGATAGCTCTTGGAACATGAAGGATCTTTCCCAGGTTCCCGGATGGGTATGACTTTAGCTGACTTCCAGCACGAGGGAAAGTAGCTAAGTCTAAGGCATTGATTAAAAATTAATGCTAGATGTTCGTTGAATTGGGAACTCAAGTGCTTGAGTTCCAAATTCAGGATTTTGTCGAAACCTGGGGCCTTCATGTTCTTTGATGTTTTGATATAGGTCGACAGTTCGTCAGCTGTGATTTCTAGTTCCTCCGAAAAATCATTGGGATATAGATGGATGTTATTCGCATGCTCGTTAACGGCAGCTTCGTGAGGACTGACGATGTTCTGTCCAAGATTGTGTGAGCTGACAAAATGTCGACCTATCTCAGCAGCCTTCTCAGCGGGAGTAATCAAACGATCCTTAGAGTCATTGTTGTCTAGTGGGATCAACGGTGGAATGGGCCTAGGCTTGGTTTTTAAAATTTTTGTTAATTTCCAGAACGGCTTAGCACAATCTGAGAGGGCGCGTATTTTGTTGGCAAAATTATTGTTTCTGAGATCCACCATTCTAGCCTTAATTATTTTATTCAGTCGATTGCACTCTGATTTTAAGGCAGACAGACCAGTACGTTGATACTGTCTGCGAGTGGTGTTTCGAAGCCGGATCAAGTTTTTAGTGAGACTATCAATCAGGTAAAGAGTTGCTCACCTGTGTTACTTCCGGAATGTGGTGCTCCCGGGCCTGGGAGATCGCCTGCTCGATCGACTGCAGTTGCCGATCGATGTCGTCGGTTGATTCGGGGAGTCTATCGTAATCAACCGTGTTGTCCACCTGATGACGGAACTGGATCCAGTTGGCGCGATGGTAGTTTCGCCTGGTTACCGAATGCCGGTTGACGCAGGACCCAACTTCAGCCACCACCGGATAGTGGTCTGAGCTGAGCTCCTGGTGTGCGATCGGCTGACCGATGTTGTTCCCCATGTTGGTGAGGAAGATGTCTATCGTAGCATGGACCCCGGATCTGCTCAACCGGGTGGGAGTATCCGGGCCCAGGATGGTGTAGTGACCCTCTTCCAGATCGTCGTGTAGGATGGAGCCGTTCTTGTTCCGTCGTGCGTTTCCCCAGGTTTCATGTTTTGCGTTCAGATCACCGGCGATAATAAACTGCCCATGCCTCCGAGTGAGCTTGATGATGTCGTTTCGCAAGATCCTATCTGTCCCGTTGTTTGTGCTTGCTTGTTTGGGACAGTAGGCCACGATGATGGTGATAGGGCCTGACGGTGGATTCGACCTTGACTCCGATGGCTTCGACGAATTGGAGCTGCAGACTCGCAAGCATCTGGCAGTTGATGTTGGTACGCAGGGCGATGACGACACCCCCTCCGGCGGAACTGGTTCGATCGAGTCTGATCATACGGAAGTCTGGCAGGAACACGTTGATCTCGGGCTTGAGATGCCTGATCCGCGATACTACTCGTGCTTTTATTTGCTCGCTTCGCGCGCGAGTTTCTTTTCACACGTTATGCGCGTTTCTGATTGGCTCGCGGGTTTTGCGCGGCAAATAGAAATGATTCTCACGGTTTTCTGCTCTGGCTCTTCTGATTGGTTCACGTGTCACTAGAGGTTGCGTGTTTTATTTTTCTCTCGCCCAAGCGCGTGTGTTCAATTATAATGCATAATATTATTTTATGTGGTGAACACATGGAGACTATATTTAATTATTTCAAAGGCCAAGTTCTGACGGTTTATTTTTATTTTCTCAGAGCATATATGGAGAGGATACAATTATTATTACTAAGCTCTTATATTTACCCTACAGTCAGCAGACATAATCAGACAATCTTGGGATATTCAAGAGCATGAGCATGATTGACCGCCCGAGGTTGCTGCTCCATTATTGCCAGATCAGCTGTTATTACACAGAGAACCAACAGATGATGCTTGGGACTAACATACATCTTCAATGTGTAAAAACTGGAGATCCCAAACTAAAGCAATACCGGCGCCGGCCCCGTCCGAATGCAGGTCAAATAAAGAAAGGGTAGGAATATGTTGACATGATACTTATTGGAAGCCGCAGAATCCACTGCACTTCCACGAGAAATCACTGGGATTTCGGATAACTGGATTAGGTAGCAGCAGGATTCGTTTTGGTAACGATAAGCTGTCAAGTGAAATATTTCAAAATTAGGAGTGATTTCCGATTTGAACCGGTTTAAACCAACAGTAAGGATGCCATTGGTTCCACTCACAAAATGTGATAGTGGTTTTTCATTGGGAAACTAGAAAATGTTTAACAATGCTGGAAAGCCGATTTGAACCGGTTTAAACCAACAGTAAGGATGCTATTGGGGCCACTTACAAAGTGTGATAGTCGTATTTCATTAGGAAAACAAGGCAATTCATCTCAACGCCTGAGAGCCAACTCGGACCGATCTATACCAACAGTACGGATGCCGCTGGCGTCACCTACAAAATGTGATAGTGGTTTATTTGCGAACCACGACTTCTCATGCTCACTCTATCACTCGCGCAACGAACAATAGGCAACCGAAACAATAGACAAAACGCTACGCCCGATAACAAAATATTATGGAACAACGTATCGACACAACTGATTCAACCGATTCATGATGGTCGACGCAAACCTATTAAAAAAGGACATATAGATACAATGGGTAACAATTACCTGTCTTGCTCCACGTCGTTCAGAACACTTACTACCTCACGAGTCGCCTGTACCCAACTCTAAGGCGTCCGCCAAGCCTCTGGTACACCAATTCATCTCCATGCCCAACCGAAGCACCACTACTTAAAAGGTTTTGAAAAATAGAGTGATATTAGATATTGTCTTCAAAATTTAGTAGAAGATAATCTTGGGATATTCTAGGACATCCAAACTGGCCATAGGTTCAATACATATGATCTACAGTTGGTTCAGTAGCTTTTTGGCATAGCCCAGACTAGAAGGTGACTATAAGTATTCATAGATATTCAATGAAGCTTTTGGAAGGTCAACAGTTAATATTTTATAATGTCTTGATCCTCTAGGTCATCTAAACTGTCCTGGCATTCAGAACTTGAGATTTACAGTTGTAACAATAGTTCTCAGGCAATACAAATTTATAATAAATGTTTAAACATATTCAACCATTAAAGAGCAATAAGACATGTTGTGGGTCATCCAAAATATCCTACAGATCAGAACATAAAACCTTCAATTGCAACAAAAGCTTTCTGGGCTATATAAAGCTACGCTGTTTTCTTAAAACATGTTCATGGAATATCTTGAAAGACCAACAGACATTATGAGATAATCTTCTAGGTTATCAAAATTATCCCAGAATTCAGAACTGAAAATCTACAGCTGC
>JASCZW010008241.1:0-53272 GCA_034211315.2 Aedes japonicus | reverse complement strand
AACGCATTTGAGCAGTTGCGGGGAAACCACTTTGGGCAGCATAGTTACAACCGACCCAAGGCATAGTCAACTTGCTTTTGGGTAGAAGTCGCCGCAAGTAAGTTATCATACCCACCGGCCGGTTAACACAACTATACCCAAAAATCGCAGCCATGGCTTCTGCACGCAAACTGCCCAAATGTACTTTTTTTCTTCCGTAGGTAAGCAGCAGACAAAGTCTGACCGTTTTTCGTTCTTTTTCCTTTTACTTTTTATCACATCGATTATTTTCATTCTGCCTTAATGCAGTTTGCCACATCGGCTGCTGAGCGCATCGTTTGCTTTCACGAATACACCAGAAAGTTACTCAATTTTCGTAATAAGTGAACAACTCAAATTACAGCTGTTCTGACTTTTAACGAATATTATAACTTTGCCGAGAAAAAAAAGCGCGACGGTGGATATAAAAATGAAAGAGAGGCTGTTTTGAGTGTGTGTTGATTTCATTGCGATCAGTAATCCGATTTATGAACACGATTGTGCCAACAATCAATATGCAACTAGTGATTTGGAGGTATAGTTCACTGTTGTAGGGCTAGCCCAATTGGCCCGAAGTACGCCTTGTCAGCCAGCCTTGTTACTACATATTTGCGCTTTGTTTTGATTTGCACCAGCGTTGTTTTGTGACAGAGTATTTGAGAGTGTGATCGTATGGAGTTCATTATTAGGTGCGCTATTGAGCTTGGGACCAGCTTGGGACCGATGTGCTAGTACTGGACTGAGCCAAGAAAAGATCAAGTATTTGTATGGCGACCTACTGGTCTTAGAGTTAGTCTATGATTGTGCTAGCGCAGAAAAAGTGGATGCGCGAAGATGGCAATAGATCAAAACAGACAGCGCGGGTTCCTAATTGTAGCGCACGCTAAGATCAGTTTACCCAAACATGAGTAAAGAACACCCATAATCGCAAAAAAGTGCACATACCCATTTATGGGTACGCTGCCACGTACCTATATTATGAGTATTTTTTCCCATACAAATTTACTCAAGTATGGGTAAAGGTCAACTTCACCCATAAAATGAGTATGTGCACTTTATGCGATTATGGGTAAAACTGAGCTTCTAGCGTGTACCAGCGCTAACAGAATCATGATGATATCATGAGACAAACATAAAAATTACTAAAATCTAGATGTGTCAAAAATCTTTGCACAAAATTGAAAGTTGCGTTGTCTTAGGCAAGGCATTCATTAATTATGTCACGCAAATCTGGCCGAAAATTAACCCCCCCCATGTCACAAATTGTCACACTTTTGCAACCCCCCCAGGCAATTAATACGTTTTAACCCCCCCTCCCCACTCACAAAACTTTTTTATTCAAATAGCCAATATTAGTCACAAAAATCATTTTTATTTCATACAGAAACAAATTCAACTTTCCTCATATTATATCAAATTGCATTCTCAAATAATACCATTCAAAAATAGGATTCAATCCTCAGTCCAATGGTAGACGTTGGTCAGCATTGATGACCGAAGATATCTGCGTCCGCTGAAGCACTCAAAAATGGTTTCCCGCCACATCAGTCAGACTGCCTCGTCATCTATCCATTCGCAATCGAAGTTGTTCATATTAAGAACTACATTCCTGTTTACGTTTTGCCAACCTTAAACGGACGCAATTTTTCTCCGAAATTGAACGGATGGTTTGGTGCATCTTTATGCTCGCGAAGCATGACTGAAGATGCAAAGTATAGGCCACAGCTGTGAACAGCACCTGCCCTGTTCTAATGAGTTTCTAATTGACGGACATGCAGATCTATACGGAATTGCTCCGACATTCTGGACGTACTGATTGAGGTAGAATCCGGCTGAGCTTGCAACGAGTTCTAATACGTAACATTGATGTGGGAAATGTCACGCGGCTCGTCCTTCAGATGACCCAATCTTAATCCTCGAGATGTTTGCTGTCGCAGAAGATCGGTGGAGGCAAAAATCCACTGGCAGATAACGTGATCGACGCTACTTCGCAGCGGCGAGCAGCATTTCCTGCAAAATATAAATTTACGCACATATAACAATTATTTGACCATCAAATGCATCTCAAAATTTTACCTATCTGTGCATTTCCGTATCTGGAGTAAATATTGGCTGGTTCGCACATGAGTTCCAAACCAGTGTTGGTCATGCAGTCACGAATTGACTTCGGATCTATTTCAGAAGCATCAGGATCGATATATTCAGCCAACGTCGGACGACCGTCGATGACCACATCATTCCAGACTTCTGCCAAAACTTCACCAGCGTACTGGAAATATTGCTTCTCCAAAGCTGAATCAGTTGTACGCAATTGGGAATCCAGATGACTACCAAACTGGTCGTGTGGTATTATCAATCCAGAAAGCTCCCTTACTCAAGGGTGACATACGTCGCTCCAATTTCTATTGAAAGCACTCCTTCCCGGAGCGTTCGTTGCAAATGAACAGCGTGTCAAGGTTGCACTCTTTAAAATGGTGTATTGCTATCTGTAGTTACTCTTGACGATATCTCCGGATTTTCATCAGGTCCACCGTCGACGGTAAAGATTAGGACTGGTTTGACCAATCCATCAAACTTAAAAATACCATCAAACGATTCAAGAGTTAGAAGCCGCCTGATGTCTAACGCATGAGAAACGCCGTTGACGAAGCGTGTTTGCCTGACCGAATTGCAATGTAAGTGGGGCCCGAAAAACCAACAGCCTCGGTTTGCAAGACCATTTCGGTTTGATTTCGATTCCAGCGTACACGGACGGAATTAGTTTATGCTTATTTGCACCATCTAATCGTGGTCAGGAAGCGCGATTTTGTACTCCATACGCATAAGCATGGAGATCTGCTTATTGGCAGCCGTTAGGCCTGATCGCCACTCTCGCCTTATCATCCTGACTGATAAATCCTACTTCATTGGGCCTTAGCACAGATGCCAGTTCTTCCAATGATTCTGCATGGTCGCTGTACAGAATCGGCCATCGGGATGATCGTTGTGGTTTTGCATTACTTGCGCGCATCAACTCTCACTGGCACAGTATTTACGTGACATTTACCTTGATGGGAATTGGCCTCGTTTTGGGATTAACCGCAGATATGTTGCTGTTCTTTCGATACTGAATCCCTTCGCCTTGTATTGCAGAAGTCAACTCATCTTAAAGTTTTAACGCTTCTGACGCTCTCATCACTGCGCTTTTCGTGGGCCGCAGATCCATGAAGTGCGATATCGCATATTGCCTTGAGCAGCTCCGGTTGCTGCTCTTCAACACGAGGGCGGCCAGGAGAATTTCGAACGAGAAGATAATTTCCTGAAACTTGATATTCATATCTACTGTGCAAACAAACTAGTTAATGTATCATATTTACCCAGCCTCTGGGATGGTCCTGAATTAACAGTTGTTTAGCCTGCCTCATTTTCTCACGATGCTTCTGCCGCCGCTCTTGCTCGTCTTCCTTGATTTTGAGATTCTTTTCAAGTTTGATCTTTTTAATTTTTAGCCCTTCGGAGTCTCGACTGATCATCATCCGTCAATAGTCCAGCAGACTTCTTGTCAATCAGAAGCACCACTCAGAGTTCAGATTATTTAGCTCAGCTTTAAGTTGCTCCTGTACTGGTGCAGGGCGTTTATTTGATGATGACGGCTGGAGCCATATACTCAATTTCCTTGATGGGTTGCGCGGGTTTCACTGTCGGCGCTGATTCCTTAGGAGCACTCACAGACTTTCCCATAGTTGAAGAAGTTTACCTTTTTTCTTCAGCTGCAAGGCATGAAGCTCCTTTATTTTGTTATTGACTTGCTCTTCAGGCGTCGGTGTTGCCATTGCCTTCCGTCCATTCCAGAAATTAGTAGCATCCAATTGGCACTTCCTTTTCTTCTTATCCGGGTAAGTCTTTACATACGCATTGTACAGCGTATTAAAAAGTTCTCCACGATTCATTTTCCAAAATACACTAACTGGCAAAGCGAACCAATTTTTCACCAATAAACACTGGACTTTATTCACTGACGCACACTGAATGAGCTGCAGCCGTCATTCATGAACGGTGGAATAGTATTCACTTAACTTGAAGTACCTATTAATGAGTCGAAGTACGCATTTCGAAGAAAGTGGCTTAACTCATTATTAAGAGTATACTTTCTCATTTCTGAGTATTGCTTACTCATATATGAGTATCAATTAATCATTAATGGGTAACGAATACTCAATTAATGAGGAAAATATACTCCCTAATAATGAGTTAAGCCACTTTTCTTCAAAATGCGTACTTTTCGACTCATTAATGGGTACTTCAAGTTAGCGTGTTAGGTATGGTAGGTGTCGGAGCCAAACACCGGATCCGTAGGGTACTTAGTAGCTTGCTAGCTCTCTTGCGACAGAACTCAAACGTGTCCCAACACGGTAGGAAAGGAAATAGGTGTCGCTCAAACTAGCAACTGTCGGTAAAACGAGTGCTCTGTCTTGGCTCATGGGTGGAAAATTCAACTCTTCTTACCCTGAAAAGGCCGGGTTGGGTTCCAAGGCCGTTGACAGCAAACACTCTAGTCGTAGGGTGGACTGTATTCAACACTGTATAACATCATGTGTTGCACCGGATAATGGATCCAGAAGATATTGATAGAAAAACTACTACTTCTATTCACTTATCCTTTATTGCTTTTTCCTTTTGATCTTAACACCTTAGAATTGATATAATGACTGAATGACTGCGCCACTGCGGTGCCGTTTTTATATTGTGCCGCTACTGCCAGAAGTTCCAGAACATGGAAAGTTCCAGAACAATGGAAAGTTCCAGAACATGGAAAGTTCCAGAACGATGGAAAGGTCCAGAACATGGAAAGTTCCAGAACGATGGAAAGTTCCAAAACAATGGAAAGTTCCAGAACATGGAAAGTTCCAGAACGATGGAAAGTTGCAGAACAGGGCGTGGCATAGTTTATGCGAGCGGTGTGTGAGTGCTGCATGATTACTGCTGTTGCTGTTCGTTTACGAAGGGGCGTGAACAGTAGGGATAGTAGTAGTAGGCGATATTGCATAAGAATATCATTTTGTTTTTGTTTTTTTCAAAAATGTGATGTCACGATTCAGCTTACCCCCTCCCTCGTTTGTCACAAAATGTCACGGTTTTCTGAACCCCTCCCCCTAAAAGCGTGACATAATTAATGAATGCGGCCCAAGTGGCTATCAGTGGAATAAATGATAAAGCATGAGTCATATCAAAATATATTACTGCTTCTGTAAGGCCATCTCTATGGTAAGGGAAGATTCAATAATGTCACGCAGTAAGGGGAGGGGGGGTTTGGGAAAACGTGACAATTCCTACTAAAAAATTTGAAGGTCCATACAAAAAACGTGACAAGTGGGGGGTTATAAAAAGTCACTTTTTGCGTGACATCATTATTGAACATTTAATTGAAGAATCTAAGTGAAGCTAAAGTGAGGTTAAACATCATAGTATCTAAAACTGAAATTGATAATAACTTTCTGGCTATTTTTCATACTATATGGAATTGATCAGTATCGTCATTATCGTCCATTTTCGTATCTTTTTATCAGCAATTACTTTACTTAAACAGCTCGAAAACCTGTTTTTAACGAGCGCCATTTACGGCGTTTAACCGCACTTTTGCGTTACCTGGTTTCTTCCATAGACAATGCATATTACAATTGCAAAAGTTCGTTTGAAGAAGAAGTGAAACGGAGGAGTGCCGAAAATTAGATCATAGCCCTATCACTTATCAATAAACCTGTGGAAACCTACACTCGGTTGCTGTCTGCTGCAGCAGGTACTAGCTATATAGCGCCTCCACTTTCGATAGGTTCGATTTCCCTGCACTCCTACGCGTGGGAACAATAGGTGGCAATCCCGGCCTTAGATATAGTTATATTCAGCCTCGGTGCATAGCGAATATCATTAGTTCGAACGCTCAACAGCAGCCAGTCATTAAACGAGGCACTCAAGGGCTCTTTCCGTGCGCTAGACGAAAAGTTCAACCTTGTTGATCCTCTATTATTTCAACTGCATCGATTGGTGGAGACACTTGGTGAAAAGTGAATTATGTGACTTCAGTAATTGCAGTGGCAGTCATTTTTATAATCCATTCCTTTTTGTCCTTCATTGTCATGGATGAAAAGCTCAAGGATAAGTGGGTTTTAGTCAGAAGCATGATTGAAATTTGCTCGATTCGAAGACATTCACGTTTCTTTTTTACTGAACTGGAAGTTTACCTTGTCAATTCCATAATATTCCCCTTCAACTATTATCAACCACAAACGAAGTACAGGATCCACCGGCGGTCTGCTATTATTATATGGCGTTTTATTTTCTCGAAAGTTATCCATCATTAAGAAGCGAAAAGTGATTCCTAACTAGGTAGGTATAAATATGAAAAGCGGTGTGGGGTGGCCAAATTACTCATTGGTTTGTTTATTGGGAGCAGCATGGATGATTGAGCCAGCCGTCGTGGTTTGGCCGATCCCATGCTCTTACCAGCTATTCGGGGAAAAAGAAATAAAACTGCCGGCTCGACTCGTCCACTATGAATAGATGTATAGTGTTGTAGTCGACCGCACACAAGACACAACATTAATATCAGCAGTAGCCACGGAATAAGGAGCCATCGTGGCACGAAAATGATGCCGAAACCACTTTGGTTATTAATAAATAGCTCTATTTGGCTTGTCTGTTTTTCTCCGCCGTGATACCACTGGATACTGCACTCGGAAGTGGCGTACATGTATGTATGTATGTGCTGCAATATTGGACCCCGGAGCGGATCACTATCAATTAATATTAATCGGTTAAGTGGTTCGTGGAGATGCATTACTATGCTGGTGCCGGTTATCTATATATAGTCACATGAGAAAGACTCGAGGTTAGAGTCATCCACTTTTGCATATTTTAAATAGGGTATTTAAAAAATCTGTTGGTTCAATTGAATAATCGATAATGATCGTATGTGGCTGGCTAATTTTCTTCAAAAATAAAAAAAAAAATCTTTGAACTTACTCTACACTTAGGCTAAAGGCTCTAATTATCGCTGTACTAGGTTTACTAGGTTTAGGTGCGCAACTAAGTTCTCGCTGTTTGTAAGTAGGTGGCTCTAGCAGTAAGACTTGCTGGATTTTTACATATCCAAAAAGTTAGTAATTTTTTTTGCATTATATATACTTCTGGTTGTGTAAAAATGTCTAATTTTGTGCCAAACAATCGTCATTTAAGGGAAGTGTTGATTTGCTTCTTCCATTCTAAGAAAACGGCAGCTCAACCGTGTCAAGAGCTCCAAAAAGTGTACTTCACGTGCGGAGAATACAAACATAATTATAGTATGTAAAACAATAATGTACAATTCCGGAAAAAAGGTCAACAGTCCGCCGAACTGGATCTTCGGCCAATTTCAGGTAACATTGCCAAAACCATCCAGCTTTTTTGAGTGTTATTAAAGTTTTATGAAAGCCACTAGAAATCAATTTGTTTAGACCATGGCACCAAGAGGTTTCATATTTTAGTCAGGTTTATCAGAACCTACACAGCTTGATTGCAACGATCTTATAACCTTGTTTTCTCAAATTTCGTTTACTCCTATCAAAGCTTTTATTTCGACTTAATGAACTCGTAAAATGCTGTTTTAAAATTCCGTTTCAGGACTCGTTTGTATTATCTTATTATGGTCAGTTAAAAAAGCATTTTGAAACCATTTTGCCTTTAAATGCATTAAACGGCTTTAAATTGGTTTTATAGTAGTCATTGCGAAGACAAATTAGCTTTTTAGCAAACCTGTGACTTTTTCCAATAGCCTATAAGAAATAATTGAGACGTGGAAAAATAAATGCACCAAATTTTAAATGTAATCCAAATAAACTGTAGATCGGAGACAAATTTCGGCATTCTTTTAGATAACTTCATTGAATCATATCATTTTTAAGGGAATTCATGGTTGTTTAATTTTGTTTTTGTTGTTATAAACTCGCATAATTTCCGAGGCGCATTAATTTTCGGCTCTTATCGTTTCAATATTCACCTTAAAATTAAATGCGCATGTGATTTGGAGCATGATACGCTGTAAAAAACTCAATTTGTTTTTGATATGTTTTTATCAAACCAAGGGTTTTTTTTTCTTAGATATTATTTACTGCTAAATGAATCTGAGTAGCATAGAATTGAACAAAGCAGAACAACTAAAGCCAACCGTGATAAAACAGTGAAGACTTACAGCTGTGGTAATTTGGCCGTATGCTGGTTTTCATGGCAGCCAATAAGTTTTATAAAGGTTCTGAGTGGTCATAATATCTTTCAATATAGTGTTTTGCGGAAATTAAGATTTTTAAATATAATTAGTGGAATGCAGCAAAAGGTTATTTTTCTCCAATAAATCTTAAACTTGCTGAGCGAATCGTAAAGCTTACACCCTCTACCTTCACAATTCCACCTTTATGAGAGGTCTAAAGTTTTCCGCATCCCTCTTAGGTAAGTGTCGGACTAATATTGCTTCCTTCGCTGATCGCTGATCTGATTGCTTGTTTTTTTACTGGAGGTTATAAAGGGTTTTTTGTTAAAGAATTATGACGAAAGTATGGTACTTCTTTCGAGGCAAATTGTCAGATTTAGTTCCGATTTTTCGTGTTCTGGTTATTTTTGTTTCTATTGTTGCTCCGAGTGTTTTCAATTGACGATTCAGATTAGTATCCGAGGAAAAAAATTAACTTATGCACCAATAGATCAACGAATATAGAACCGTTTATAGTTGGCCCAATATGTTCAAAGGAAATATATTTTATAGTTAGTTCAATTTCATTGAATAGCAAAACTTGGTGAGTCTATTACAATTTATGAAAACATGTATCAACCCAGTTCTAAAGGGTGTCCACGATGAAATTGCCACACACAAAATTGATTCGCAAAATTCGAGTTTTCATCCGATTGCCATCAAATTTTCAGGGATTGAGAAATAACTATTAAACTTCATTTTACCATTTTACTCGTATTTTATTTACAGTCCATACGCAAATGCCCGCACCTTGGCCTTAACCCCGGCCATAAGATTCTGCACAACCTGTGAATCAACCGTTTTTTGCATGTAAACCCATACTTTCTTCAATTCCTCGACTGTCTTCACTACCTTAGGTCGTTTAAGAAGGTGCTGCTTCATAATCGCCCAGTACTTCTCAATGGGGCGGAGCTCCGGAGTGTTGGGAGGGTTGAACATTTTCGGCACGAAATTGACCTTATTGTCCGCATAACACTTCAGCACGTCCTTGGAGTAGTGGCATGAGGCCAAATCCGGCCAGAAGATTGTTGGGACGTTGTGGGCCTTCAGGAGAGGAAGCAGCCGCTTCTGGAGGCACTCTTTTTTGTACACCTGTCCGTTCATCGTGTCCTGGGTCACGAAAGGTGCACTCCGCTTCCCGCACGTGCAGATGGCTTGCCAAACCAGGAATTTCTTCGCAAATTTGGACATCTTCTGAGTGCGGACATGGCTTGGCTGTGAAAAACAGGTTGCCGGGGATCTATTTGAAGTCGGCCTTCACATATGTTTCGTCGTCCATGATGCAGCATTCAACTTTCGTCAGCATGTTGAGGTACAACTTCCTGGCACGGGTTTTGGCGGACTTGTTCTGCTTCTCGTCGCGATTAGGGGCCTTTTGTACCTTCAACGTTCGAATCCCAGCCTTAGTTTTGGCCTTCTGGACAAAACTTCGGCTTAGGTGCAGCTTCATAGCCACATCCCGAACGGAGGCGTTCGGATTTCGGTTGAAGGCCCCAACTACGCGGTTGTGATTTTTGGTGTTGTACGGAATACTTTTTCCTTCACTTCTGGGCTTCCGATCGGTGGTCAACCGTTCCTCGAACCGCTTAATCACTCGCGACACCGTGGAATTCGCGATTCCCAACGTTTTAGCGATGGAACGATGCGAGAGATCCTTGTTCTCGTGATGAATGCGCAAGATTTTATCACGCACGAGCTGTTCTTTCGACTCCATTTCCGCGAGTTTTGATCACAGGACTTTAAAACTTTCAGGATGTAAACAATGCACTATGAACTAAAACCTCCCATATTTTCATTAAATTCTACCCAACGTTACCCCAAAAGTTAGAGCAATTTCATAGTGTGGCAATTTCATCGTGGACACCCTATAAAGCCCGATTCAAAGTAAATTTGGACGCATTCAAGTGATCATAACTCAAGAAACAACATACACGGTTGATCAAAACGTCAAGCAAAAGGGTATTTATTCAGCTTTCGAACGATATATAACAAGTTATAACATTTCACCGTTTCCAACAAACTGTTGCACTTTACTTGTGATCGATGCCATCATGACCTGCACAGTCGCTGGTGACACTGTACCGGCGAAGTTATACTTTGTTGGGCATTTGTCACTTCTTTATTGCGTTCTCGAAGTTTTCGCTTGACTATTGCTCAATATTTTTCGTTCGGTCTGAACTCAGGGCAATTCGGAAGATTAATTTCTTTGGTGACGAAATTAACATTGTTTGCAGCATACCATTATAGTACCTCATTAGAGTAGTGGCAGCTGGCTAGATCTGGCCAAAACATAAGGTTGGTCTTGTGTTGCCGAATGAGGGGTAAAATCCGCTTTTTCAGACACTCTTTAATGTAAGCCTTCTACGTCATTGTGTGAGAAGTGATGAAAACCTTAGTTTTAAGGCCACAACTGCAGATTTCTTGCCAAATCATTAGTTTTCGAGCAAACTTATCAGCAAAAATAAATTTATACCTGGAAAGGACAGCCCGACGACATGTTTCCAGGTAATTTTTTCGTCCGGGGATTTGTTTATAATCCATTTTGACATATGTTTCGTCATCCATTAAAATACAGCCATCAAATTTCGTCAAAACTCGTTCGTATAGTAATCGTGCTCGCTTTTTGGCCACTAAATTTTATTTCAGGAAACGATTCGGATATTTACTGGCACAAAAAGACTTATATCCTTCTCTTGAAGGATGTTACGCTCGGTGGAAAATTTGTAATCGTATTTCTTCGCCAAATCACGAATCGAGACCCCTGGGTTGCCTTTCACGTACCTCAACACCATTCTCCTCAGCCCTTTGTCCCTAGTGCCACTTTTATGATAGATGCGCAGTGCTCTATCCACACTCAGAGTAACCTTGTAACGTTTAATTACAAGACACACCGTTGACATTGGGAATTATAACACTTTTGGTATTTTTGAGGCAGACCACGAAGGATTCTCTAGATGTTTGTGCATAATTAATTTTCTTTTCTCAAGTTTCATGATCCGTAATTTCGAGATGCCTCGATTAATCGAGAAAAACTTTTGATTTTGAAACTCTGAAACGTTTCAATAATATGACAGCTAAAACTCTCCACTATATTACTTAGTACAACATGTTTACTTGTTTCATTTGGTAAAATGGCGTCAAATCAAGTGGAACTACGCAAACGCATTTTGTACGAACGGCAGCAAAATCCGACGTTGACGCGATCTTTTAATTGTAATTGTAATTGTAATTGTTCAGTGTATAGTCCGTGCTTTCTTGCTAAGATTGCGTATCCGGGGACTCACCCCCAGGTCTATACACCTATAAGTCCTTCCCGTTGCACTCGTCAGCTCGTGCGATACTCTAGACTCACATGGGTGGTCGTATCCGGGTCCTCCACTGGGTAGGCGCAAGTGTCCGTCCAGTTTCTGGTACATTAATTCATCTTTGCCTAACTAAAATACTTATTACATAAAAAGTTTTGAGAAACCCGTGTGTAAAACGGCTAGCCGGTAGTAATTTGTATAGCACTCAATTGGCCATAATAATTTGAAAACCCCGAACCGAATTCTTCAAAATATTATAAACATTAGAAACTTTTCATAATGGGACCGATTAACATGTCCAGGTTTATACCGTTTGAATTTTGAGTTTTAAAAACATCTCATAAACCCAACTTATTAAATATTTATTCAAACCAAATGAAAACGTAGAAGGTGCCCTGCATTGGCCAACAATAAATTCTTTCTCAAGCATTCCCCTTAACCATCCAAACCCAATACTTCATCAAACCCAATCGTTTCTGCTGGGAAAAAATAAAAATTGTTATTGTTATTGATTAGCTCCACCCGCCGATCTGCACCTAGATGGTTAAGGATAGGTGGAGATTGATAAGGAAAATTTAGTGAGAAGGAGTTACCTTGAATTGTGACTGCAAAGAGACAAGCATAACAAAAAACCAAACAAAACAAAATAGACAAAATAAAACAGGATACAAGATATTGTCTTCAAAATTTGGTAGAAATAAACTATTTGTTGCCTAACAAGAAACAGAATTGAGAACAAAGATATAAGTAGAATCCTTGAATTTCCCCGGATGGTTAAAAAGCTAAGTCATTGCACTACAAAGATACTAAAAGTTATTGTTGCGGGCTGTCGATGATTGATTATAACTATGTGCTGGACACTATTGGCTGAAATGAGCATCGAACGAGAAAAAGAAGGCATTGAACAAATGACTATAATACCCAGTTGTTTATTAAGCTGAAGCCCATTCGAGCTCTATCTGATGAACTCAGGCGGATGTTCTTCTTATTAGCCCCTTAATCTTGAAGTTTCATTGGTCTATACTATCACTGTCACCCTTCATTGTTACTGATTACATATAATGTTTGAAGGTTAATTATTTGTTTGATCTATCTGAAAGTTCACTTCTATTTATCTCCTCGGCTCAGGTGCTCTTTATAACCTAACTGTAAATCTACCGATCCGATATCACGAAATAAATTCCCACCGCCTAACATAAGAGTGGGCAGAATGTTACAACTTGGAAAAATTGTAAAAAAAAAACGCTGAATCGTCTCAAATTTAACACTAGTATGCTATTATAAATTTACAAGCTCATAACTGCATGCTAGTTTGTGGTTTGAAAAGTGTCCAGATTCATAAACAAAAAGTCTGGGCACTGATGCAGTACGGCATTCGAACTTTGTATTTGGAATTTTTTTTGTCGCTCAACAAATCTTCAAACAAATGTGCAAAAGCACGTTGGCCAATGCTTAGCGTCAACCAGTGGGTACGTGTGCTCTACTCCAAGTTTCCCTTCTTTCAAATTCACCTTCAGTTCAATTTACCCATTGAGTTGGACACATCACAATAGAAAATACTGTGATGGAGCACGGACGTAAGGCTACTAGATGTATGAAAAATATTCTGTAACCTATTTAGGATTATATCTGAAAAATCCAAATTTGGCCAACACCCACCAAAAAAAAAAAAAAATCCGACGTTGACGCGATCTTGCCAAGAAACTAAAACTTTCAAAAATACCGTGTTTAGTGTTTGCAAATTGTTTAACCAGTGCTAGGCTGTGGATCGAAAGGTTAAAGTGGAACAAACCGAAAAGTATGCTGAACTTTTACAATGGACAAGGAGGTGGTAACCATTAATTAGGGAAATTCCTACCTTTCTGTTTGAAATGTGGCTTAAAAAGTTGGAAAATCAGAATCATATGTGCGAAAATTAAAGCAAAGGCATGGAATATAGGCGTACAACGTGAATAAGGTGCCCAAGGTGCGCATGTTTCACTGCAAAAAGTCGTGCTCTTCAGTAAGCAAAATCCGTCCTGGTATAAGGCACAAGAGGTCAAATACGTGCCAAAAATAGCCAATCCTCCTAATTGTCACAACTTCGCCCGATAGAAAAATACTGGGCTCTAGATAAGCGGAATCTCTTTGCAACTAAGAAGAAAGCAAATGGGATCGACTATTTCTAGAAAAGATGGAGAACCTCCACCACTTACATATCTGAGGATAGAGTACAGAATCTTACGGCGGGTGTACAACGGAAAATACGATTATTTTCTATCTGTGAAATTATTAACTATTATTAACAATCAACTATTTTCTACTGTATATATATAATTCTATTATACTAAAATAATCAATCAGTTTTGTTAAATTATATCTTGATTTTTTTTTCTAACATCTTAGTCTTCGAAATGTAACGTGGACAGGCCAAGGGGTGGATCGCTCAGCACACTTTTCTCCTGTGCTAGTTTTTTTGAGTGTGTCATCAAGCGTTGCAATGTTCTGGGAGTTCCCGTAATGTGCCGGAGGTGCCGATGTGTTGACAGCCCTAATTGTTATTTTCTGCTGAGCTTGGCAACCAAGCAAAGCATATTGGCAAGGTTGCTGGTTTCATATATCTATAAGCTCAACTGTCAAAAGTGTGCCTCAGTGTGCCACACATGTGGTATGGATTGAAAATCGAAGTGCCGCTGTAAGGAAACATATTCGTCTAGCGTGTAAGAGATCGTGGCTTGCACACTGTTCTCAGCGACTTACCATTGGGACAGGCTCTAAATCCATCACACAGTCAAAGAAAGCAGTCAAGACGAAAAAAAAGTTGCATCGTGTTATTAACAATATCTTACTAATTTATAGATGCGAAACACTCATAACAGCTTTGTAGCTGTAAAGACGTGCTATTTCTGTGACGTGGAGTGATAATGAAGTGATGGTGAAGTTATTATTATCACCTCGAGTGTTATTACTTTCCTTTGAAATTATGTGTCCAATTATAGAAATCGAGTCGACCGTCACTTTGCTCCACAGATCAATTTTGCTATTACAGATATCGAGATCGACAAAATTTTGTCGAGTTGGACGACTCAATCGACCGCTCGGAAACTAGTGTCTGTCACATTTTGTAGTGAAAGAGTTTGTTTTGGTATGCGTTTTTCATCGGGCAATTGACTGAGCATGGTAAGAAATACACTAAATCATTATTTTTTGCTGGTGAATTAACAAAAAAACTATTTACTTCTAGCAAAAAATGTCTATTAAAAACAACACAAATTACCGTTAGTTCAAATGGCTCTTTGACATTTACTGTTGTTGATGAGCTTTCGAGATTAATTTTAGAATTTTAGAGTTATGATGAGCTTTTGAAATTAATTTTAGAACTATTTCAGTACATTTGCTCTTAGGCGTAACAAATCGCCCCACGAACTAAATGGTTTATGAAATAAGTCTTAGATTTCTTAAAGTATAGAAAGAAAACTTCTCAGTAGTTGAATAGCAAGCAGGAATATCCCAAGAAATTCAGGACCAAACATCTTCGAAGTTCAAGATCATATTTCCCAAAAGAGAAGAGAACTTCCCAGTAAATCCAGTAAATCAGGAGAGGACTTTTCAGAGCTTCAGAAAAAGATTAAGAAACAAGACTACTTAAAAGTTTTGCACATTCCAGAGTACTTCAATTGTTATGTTATATATTCTCCGTGCGTGGAGTAACGAGTATGATGTAGAAGGAGATGTTCGCTCGTCACCATGAGGCACCAAGAGTGCACATTGATGTTTTTGCTAGAATGATAGATATGAAGAAAAAGTATTGAAAGTTCCGGCAGTGTACAGCAGGTAGGAAATCAAACAGATGTTTGAAAAGTTGAGCGAAAGGGCATGTGTCCAGTGGTACTCGAACCATGGACGTCATCCTTTGCCTAACATCCCACTGCGGGGTAGGTTGTGGCACGGACAAGTCCGCCACCTCAACAGGCAAAATATGACGTATGGAAAGCGCTCATGTACCACTGATGGCTTGTGATAGTTATTCTAGCGATATATTGTATGCACCTGTTTTGATACGCACATGGGATAGGAACTCTCTCCTTTTTTGGGTTTGTTTTGGTCTCTTGGTGCCTCATGGTGATGAACGAACATCTCCTTCTACATCACATTCCAGAAATTCAAGATGGACTTTCCAGAAGTCCAAAAAAAGAAACTTTTCCCAAGGTCAGTAGAAAACTAACCAGGAAGGGCGCTATCAAAAATTCCGAAACAAACTCCCACAAAGCTCAGAACGCCCTAGAAATTCAGGAGCGAAATTCCAGAAGAAACGTTCTAAAAGTTTAGTTGAAACTTCCCAGAAATGCTAGAGAGCTTTTGCGAAATTCAGAAGAGAAAATTAAAGAATTTCGGAAAGAGGATTTCTCAAAGTTCATAAAGAAATAAACTTTCATGAAAAATAGGCTGTACTTCCTAGTAGTTTTAGCAAGATTTTTCAGAAGTTCAGGAACAAACTTTCCCGAAGTTCAGGAGAAAACTACCCAAAAGTTCAGTAGAGCACTTCTTAGAAGTTCAGGAAGAAACTTCCAACAAATTTAAGGGAATTTTCCTAGAAATTCTAGAAAGGTTAATTTCAAGAAACTTCTCTGAAGATCAGGAGAAGGCACTCCAGATGTTGCAAAGTAAATTTACCAAACCCTTAGTTCCAACTCGGTTTTCTAGTGAACTTCTAGCAAGTTGCCTCATGAAATTCTTGGCAGTTACTCCTGATTTTCTTGTAAATTCACATCTTACAATCCAACTTAACCTTCCAGGAACAATTGACGAGTTTTTTCCTGAACTTAGTTACTGTCTAAAATTCTGATGAGTCCCATCCTGAGCTGCGGGGACAATTACTCCCAAACCTTATGGAAAATTCTCTCCTGCATTTTTTGAAAACTCTTCTTAAATTTGTTGGATGTTTGTTCCTGAACTTCTGAGAATCCCTCTACGAAACTTCATGGATGTTTTCTTCTGAACTTAAGGGAAGTTTCCTGAATTTCTGAAAAATTCCTGCGTTAATTACAGCCGCCTCACACGAAAATTATTTACTTAATTAGTTTATTCATCATCAGAAGGACGCTTCCAAACCCAATGTAATGATACATGTTTATTTCAATAACATTCCCCAATCTAATCGTCATCGCGAATTGATCCGCCTGCTTCCCCACCCTCTTGACTTTCGTACTCCTGGATCAGCTCCCTCAAACACTGCTCGGCGTCGACAAATTCCTTCTCCTCCATGCCTTCCCCGGTGTACCAGTGAAGGAACGCCCTTCTTCTGTACATGGTTCCAAATTGATTCAGCAGTCGATTGAATAATTGAGTTATAGCTGTCGTATTGGCAATAAAAGTGGCAGACATTTTCAACCCCCGCGGAGGAATGTCGCAAATAGCGGATTTAACATTGTTCGGAATCCAGTGCGAAAAGCAGGCGCTGTTCTTCTGTCTAACGTTGGCCATCTGCTCTTCTACGCTCCTGGTCGAAACACGTCCGCGGAAAAGTGCTGCCGCTGATAAATATTTACCTTTCGTTGGCGAACAAGCCGCCATTAAGTTGCGTTCGTCGAAAATTTGGTAGACCAACTCCGGCACTGAAAGGCTTTTGTAACATTGGTTTTCCTTGGAAGTCAGCGGTGCGATACCCGGTACGAAGAAGTGCAATTTTCGATACGGAACCATGTTGGTTAGAAGTTTTCGAAGGTCAGAGTTCAGCTGACCGGGATAACGGAAGCTGCATGTGATCCCAGCCATCGCCATTGAGATCAGGTGATTTAGGTCGTCCAAGGAGGGCTTCTCGATTCGCAACGTCGTCATGTTGATGTCGTACAAAGCTTCGTTATCCAGACAAAATGTTTCATCGCTACAGTCAGTCATAGTGTTTAGAGCAAACACCGCGTTGTATGGCTCAACCACAACTTCGGAAACCTGAAATTTAAATGTCGAGTCACAATGTTTCTCTTTTTCACAGACGCAGCTCTATTTCATTTACCTTTTCCGATGGAATGACACTGAATGTGTTGAGGATCTTTCGTGGAAATTCGTCTTTCAAATTTTCCATCATTAGTGTTCCAAGCCCAGACCCCGTTCCTCCACCGATTGAATGTACCAACTGGAACCCTTGAAAGCAATCGCAAGCCTCTACCATCTTCCGCGCCACATTCATGATCCGATCCAGCATTTCCGCCCCTTCTGTATGGTACCCCCTGGCCCAATTGTTGCCCGCACCTAGCATTCCGTTGACCATACTTTCCGGTGAAAAAAGCTTCCCGAACCTGCTACATCGGAGTCCTACCATCGCTCCCGGTTCCAAATCGGCAAATATTGCCCTTGGGACAAAGTTGCAGCATGGGGCCTCTTCGAAGTAGACGTTTATTCGTTGCAGCGGGAGATAGTGCTTGCCAACAAATTGACCTCGTTCGTTTAGGCAGTGCTCGTCACAAATTGTCTCCCAGAACGTTTGTGCAATTTTGTTGCCGCACTGTCCCAGATGGAGGGCAACAATTTCACGCATCACTGGTAATTTAGAGGAATGGATGGGGCCGAAATAAGTTTTTTATTCTTTTCTAAGAATGTTGACACATGCGAATTTTTTGGTTTTCTGACGGGAATACGACATGCCTACTACGAAGATGATTTTTACACCCTCGGTGATTTTTAGACAGTGTTTCAATTGGTGTATTTTCACTTAATCCTAGCATTTTGGAAATGAATAAAAATGATCGAAAATGATCGAAAATATCTTTGCTGATCTTTCAATTTTCGAGTAGGTATTTGTCTAAACATGTTTGTCGAACGATTTGTCAGAAAAAATAGTTTTCTTTAGTGTCGTAGCCAGGGGTCATGATGATCGGTAATCCGAATCCTACTGTAGGACAGAGCAGTCGAAATAGAAATCTTAAGTCAACCATGGCCCTGAAAAGCGCCGATTTATTTTGTTGCTGCTACTGATGCTCCCCGTTGCTGCTGCTGCTGCTGCTGCTGCTGCTGCTGCTGCTGCTGCTGCTGCTGCTGCTGCTGCTATGCTGCTGCTGCTGTTGCTGCTAATGTAGCTTGTGTCGTTTGCGACGTCCGACTGATGAATGACTTCACCAAGTAGTAGTGATAAAATTGATCTCTTTTATTTTCATTGTTTGTATCTTATATACTAATTATAACATCTTAAGTGTTGCAGCCTCATTGGGCTCTTCAGCTTTGTTTAATTGTTTGTGTTTGTTATGTTTAAAGGGCGATACGGTCAAAATTTGGTCAATATCAACTTGACGTATTTCTTTCAATTTTGCATTTAAAAACCTGAACACCCCTCATTTTGAAGGTGGTGTGTGTAGAATGTTGCTCCTATTTTGATTTTTGGAATTCACTCTTCAGTTGTCAAAATGCCGTCCAAGCAAGAAGAGCAGCGTATCAAAATTTTGCTCGCGCATCGCGAAAATCCGAGCTACTCGCACGCAAAGTTGGCAAAATCGCTAAAAGTTGCCAAATCAACCGTTACAAATGTAATTAAAGTGTTTGGGGAACGTTTGTCGACAGCCAGGAAGTCTGGATCGGGGGGAAATCGAAAACCGGAAGCCGCTGAGACGACAAAGAGAGTTGCCGGTAGTTTCAAGCGAAACCCTAACCTATCTCTCCGAGATGCCGCAAATAAGCTGGGTGTATCGTCTACAACCGTGCATCGAGCCAAAAAACGAGCCGGACTATCGACTTACAAGAAGGTAGTGACTCCAAATCGCGATGATAAACAAAATCCGCCGGCCACAGCGCGATCCCGGAGGCTGTACACGACGATGCTGACGAAGTTTGACTGCGTGGTAATGGACGACGAAACCTACGTCAAAGCCGACTACAAGCAGCTTCCGGGACAGGAGTTTTATACGGCAAAAGGAAGGGGAAAGGTAGCAGATATTTTCAAGCACACGAAACTGTCAAAGTTCGCAAAGAAATATCTGGTTTGGCAAGCCATCTGTACCTGTGGCTTGAAAAGCAGCATTTTCATAGCTTCCGGGACCGTCAACCAAGAAATTTACGTGAAAGAGTGTTTGAATAAACGTCTGCTGCCTTTCCTGAAGAAACACGGTTGTTCCGTACTGTTTTGGCCGGATTTGGCATCTTGCCATTACGGTAAAAAGGCCATGGAGTGGTACGCCGCCAACAACGTGCAGGTGGTTCCTAGCGACAAGAACCCTCCCAACACGCCAGAGCTCCGCCCAATTGAGAAATACTGGGCTATTGTCAAGCGGAACCTAAAGAAGACCAAAAACTGCTAAGGACGAGCAGCAGTTCAAGGCAAACTGGCTTTCTGCGGCGAAGAAGGTGGACAAGGTGGCTGTACAAAATCTGATGGCAGGGGTCAAGCGTAAGGCCCGGCAATTCGGATTTGGAAAAGCGGAAGCCTAACTGAATATTTTTCCTGAATTTTATACTAATTGAACTTGAAAAAGAAATTTAATTTGATTTTTTAAATAAACGATTTCACCGATTACACGCATTTTTCCCTTGACCAAATTTTGACCGTATCACCCTTTAAAATGTTTATGTTTTACATGAAATATTCAGTTCGGCCCTTGGGGCATTGTTAGTTTTAAAATTTGATAACCTACCTAATCTACAACTAAAACTACAATTTGAAAATCCTAGGGGTGGGGAACCAGATTCCGAATGATCTGGTGATCCGATGTTAGGCAGCGTGCCCTGTACTGATTGATAGACTCACTAAAGCGATCGTCGAGCATTTTTATCTCGGCCAGACGGTGGACCTCAGATGTTCTTGTCCTCGGAGGGGTGTTCATTATCATCCTGAGGAACTTGTTTTGTACTCTCTGAAGTTTCAGGAGATGTGTTTTTGCACAACTCTCCCAGATTGGCATTGCATACTCGATGACCGGAAGTATAATTTGCTTGTAGACAGCAAGCTTATTTTTAAGGGATAATGTAGACCTTCTGTTGATCAATGGGTACAGTAGTTTCAACAGAGTATTACATTTTGTGACAGTTTTGTCAACCTGATCCCTGAAAATAAGCTTGCTGTCTAGAGTGACACCAAGATAGACAGCTGATTTGGTCCATTCCACCGTTGTGTTGTTCAGGCTTATTTTACAATTCTCAGGCGGGACAAGTCTGGGAGAATTAGAATGTGGAAACAGGATGACCTGGTTTTCGCTGCGTTGATACAAATCTTCCATTCAGTGAAGTATTCTGACAGAACATTCAGGTTTCGCTGCAGTTTCGCGGCAAGCGCTCTTATTACCCTACCATTGTGGACGACTGCGGTATCATCGGCGAACAACGATAGAGATCCATTTTCAGGGAGCGGGGGTATGTCCGAGGTGAATAGATTGAACAGAAGTGGACCTAATATACTTCCCTGCGGAACACCGGCGGAGATCTCCTGACTACCGGAAACTGCACCATGCAACGAAACACGGAATGTCCTGTCAGAGAGATAATTTTTTAATAATCTTCACCAGGAAGATTGGAAGATTGTATCGCTTGAGCTTGTACACCAAGCCATCATGCCACACATTATCGAAGGCCTTCTCGATATCGAGAAGGGCCATAGCGGATGTTTTCGAAACAGACTTGTTCCGCCTGAGGATGTTCATGACTCGATTAAGTTGATGGACTGTTGAGCGACCATGACGGAAACCGAACTGCTCATCCAACAGGATATTGAGCTCGTCAGCAGATGTTAGGAGCCGACGGTGGATCGCTTTCTCAAACAGTTTAGATAGACCTGAGAGAAGGCTGATTGGTCTGTAGCTTCTGGAACATGAAGGATCTTTCCCAGGTTTCCGAATGGGGATGACTTTGGCTGACTTCCAGCACGATGGGAAGTAGCTGAAGACGGAGGCATTGGTTAAACACCACCGCCAGATGGTTGTAGAACTGGGGCTCAATTGCTTGAGCTCCAAGTTAAAAATGTTGTCGAAACCGGGGCCTTCATGTTCTTAGAGGTCTTGATATAAGTCAACAATTCGTCAGCTGAGATCTCCAAATCTTCGGAGAAGTCGTTAGGACTTTGATCGATGTTAGTTATAAGCGCGCTAACGGCAGCTTCGTGTGGACTGACGATGTTTTGACCGAGATTGTGAGAGCTGACGAAGTGTTGACTTATCTCATCAGCCTTCTCTGCAGGTGTTATCAACCGATCCCTTGAGTCATTGACGTCTAGTGGGATCAACGGTGGAATGGGCCTTGGCTTAGTTTTTAAAATTTTTGTCATCTTCCAGAACGGCTTAGCACAATCTGGGAGAGAGCGAATTTTGTCAGCGAAATAATTATTTCTAAGGTCCACCATTATGGCCTTAATAATTTTAGAAACTTGATTGCAGTGATGTTTTAGAGTTGGTAATCCAGTTCGCTGGTATTGCCTCCGTATGGCGTTGCGTAATTTTATCAAATCTTTAGTGGGTCTATCAATGGGTACAGAGTTGCTCACCTGTTCAATCGCTGGAATGTGTTGCTCCCGGGCCTGGGAGATCGCCTGTTCGATGGACTGCAGTTGTTGATCGATGTCATCGACCGACTCGAGGTGCACGTTGAAATCGACGGTGTTGTCGACGTGTTGTCTGAACCTCTCCCATCTGGCACGATGATAGTTCCGTCTGGTGATTCGATGCCGGCTGACCGAGGACCCAATCTCTGACCACCACCGGATAGTGGTCCGAACTGAGCTCCTGGTGCACTACCGGCTGGGCGATGTTGTTCTCATGTTGGTGAGGAAGATGTCGATTGTCGAATGGACCCCGGATCGGCTCAACCGGGTGGGAGTATCCGGGCCCAGGACGGTGTAATGTCCCTCTTCCAGGTCTTCCCGTAGAATAATTCCGTTCCGATTCCGCCGGGTGTTCCCCAGGTTTCGTGTTTCGCATTCATGTCGCCGGCGATGATGAACTGCCCTGCCTCCGAGTTAGCTTACGGATGTCGTTTCGTAGGGCCGTTGTTGTTCCGTTGTTGGTACTGGCTTGCTTGGGACAATAGGCCGCGATGATGGTGATTGGGCCGACGGCAGTTTCGACTTCGACCTGATGGCTTCGATAGTCTGCAGCTGAAAGCTCGGAAGCAGATGGCAGTTGATGTTGTAGCGCAGGGCAATCGCAACTCCTCCTCCACTAGAGCCGCTACGATCCAGTCGCACAATCCGGTATCCAGGGATGAATATGCTGATTTCCGGTTTGAGGTGTGTCTCGGTGACGATGGCGATGTCGATGGCCTTCCTGTTAAGGAAGTCACCGAGTTCTCACTGTTTTGTTCCGGATGGAACAAGCATTCCAATTTAGGATGTTTATGGTGTGTTTACGGTCCATACTTAGTAATGAACGTCATCGTCACGGATGTGGCGGCTTTGAGCTGTTCCTCCTGGAGCGGCAGGAACGTAGTTGGCGATAGAGCTCTTGCACGAACTCCACCATTTGCTCCGGAGTTGTAGAGCTGTTCATCGACGGGTGGTTGCGTGAAAGTACTGCGACTCGCATTGCCCCAGCCTGGAGGAGGAGTCGGGTTGAGGCGGCGGCGGCTGCCGCGAAACGATGATGGACGGAAGCTGACGGGCGGTTTGCTTGGCGGTGATTCAATGGGATCGGCGGTAGGTTTGGCACCTGATACCGAAGCGACGGAAATTCTCCTCGTTCATCGGAGGTGGTGGACGGCGTTGAGCAGGCCGAGACTTGGTAGATGACTTCTTGCGGATCGCCAAAATTCAGCACGTTTGGGGCAGGTACGATTGCTGCTCTCATGGTTTGCGCCACAATTTGCGCACTTCAGTACCGCACCTTCTTCCATCGGGGCACAATCGTTGGTACTGTGGGCTCCGGCACACTTGCCACATCGCGGCTTCATGTGGCAGTTGCGAGTTCCATGGCCGAACGCAAGGCAGTTGCCACATTGCGTCACGTCGTGCTGTCTCGGACGATACCGGTCCCACTCGACGATGACGTCGAAAAGGGCCCGTGTTTTCATCAGCTCCGCCATCGTGACGGATCCCTTCACAAGGTGGACCAGATAGAGTTGGTCCCGGTAGTTTCCATGTTGTTGGCGCTCGATGGGAAACACCTTTTGAGGTTTCAGTGCCACCGCTTGCAGCTCGGCGAAGATTGACTCCGGTGTGAGTTCTGGAAGGCCACGCAGAATCACCTTCATTGGCTTGCTTCCGGGCGCGTCGTGAGTGTAGAACTCATGTTTCTTCGCGACTAGGTGAGCGCCGACAGCACGGTAGTCAGCCTCCGTCGAAGCACATCACCTTAATTCCATTACTGCACAGCTTGTACAGCGGATGGATTTTGATAGCTGCAAGCTCGGTCCTGAGTGCAGCAATGTCCTTTGACGTCGTGAAGAGCGGGGAACCTTCACCTTCTTCGGCACCTCCTGAATCGGAAGCACGGCGAATTGATTGCTCGCCAGTAGACGAGCGTTGCGATCCACTGGATCGGCGTCATCGCGGCGCAGCCGCTTGGAGCCGCCCGGTTGCGGTAATGTTTCGGGAGCGGATGTCACCGTTGGTCGATTTTTTCGACCCATTGCCACAGCAATAGGTCGAGCGGGAAATGTATCCGAACTTTGAAGCACTTTTTTCTGCTTTGCCACCACCAAAAGATGAGCAAGCGCAGGCGATAGGTCGCGAACCGAACACGCAATCGCGAGAAAGCGGGCGAGGGGAAAAACGGAGAAAAACTTTACTGCGAGGGAGCGAAAAACACGACCGATCGTGTCGCTTGGTAAAACTGTAATGATGACTTCACCAAGAGAATGGGGTTGCTTTTATAGCTGAAAGCTCGGCCAATCAGAAACAGTGAAGGGGAAACATTGAAAGGAGAATAGTTCGTCATCATAATTTTTCCTGTTCTGTTTATTTGTTTTTTTGTTGTCTTGGAAACGTTTCCTGTATTTAGTAGGGTAATGAGGCACGTCAATGTCTTAGGTCTTAATAGTGAATATAAAATATTTCTTTCATTTTGTTTGTTAATGAAGGCAAAACGTAAACCATGTTCAAATACATTTATTAAGATGATCTCTCTTTAATACTACATTTAGCAGCAGATTAATTTGAAAATTTTCCATCAGTTAAAGAGAAGTGAAAATCGATGTTAGTTCTTGTTTTAATTGGAACACTTTAACACTTTAACGAATTCAGCGGTACTATAGTGTACCGAAAAAATTAAAATCGAAAAAATCATGGAGCATTACACTGAAATGAAAAATAAACGTATTCTCAGAATTCCATCTAGAGATTCCGAAAAATCATTTAAAAAAATCCTTTTGAGGAGAAATATATAAGGAAGATACGGAATCAAATAACACCAAAAGAAAAGATTCGGTAAAACTCACTCATTCATCCGATTGTTATTCAAAATTTCATACAATACAACAAAACATATTATTAAACACTCCCCATGTTCCCTTTTTCAATTTCATTACCATACCCTAAATGTTCGGGGGATTGAGATGCTGCGGCACGAAATTGACCTCAGTAGCCTTGTACCACTTCAGAACATCATTCGAGTAATGGCATGAGGCTAAATCCGGCCAGAAAAGCGTAGGACCATCGTGTGACCTCAGAATAGAGTAGATGCTTTTAAAGGCATTCCTTTAGGTACACTTTGACCTTCCCGGTTGTCAGTAATGCAATGCTCGGCTTTCCACGGAAGTCTTATTTTACATAAGGCTCGTCATCCATAAGGAGACATTGTGCTTTGGTCAACATCTGGATGTAGAGCTTCTGTGACGTGACTTCCCACCGTATTCTGTCGTTTATCGCGATTCCGCGCCTTCTGAACGTGTACGCTTCTTGCATAAAATTTTTGCTTAAATGCAGTCTTTTGGATTCCTCTTGAAACCTTTCCCTACCAAAGGGGTGGATCGCTCAGCACAATTTTCTCCTGTGCTATTTTTTTAGTGTGTCAACAAGCGTTGTTATTTTCTGGAGTTCCCGTAATGTGCCGAAGGTGCCGATGTGTTGCCAGCCCAAATTGTTATTTTCAGTTGAGCATTTTTTTTTCAGCATATTGGCAAGGTTGCTGGTTTCTTATTTCTATAAACTCATCTGTCAAAAGTGTGCCTCAGTGTGCCACACATGTGGTATGGATTGAAAATCAAAGTGCCGTTGTTAGCAAACATATTCGTCCTAGTGTGTAAGACATCGTGGCTGACACACTGTTCTAAGCGACTTACCCTTGTTCACTACTCACTTGTGATCCTTTACACGATACGGAGATCCATTTTGGCTACAATTTTTCTTCCGATCGATGGTCATAGATATCGTAGTATCGAAACGAGTTACCGTGGATTGTTCCATATCCAGCTTCCTGCTGATGTGCTATGAGATGAGAGAAATCCGGATTTTCGAGGAACACGTGAATTTTGACGTAGGACTACGTCTTTGATTTCTATACTGGGATACAATTTTAAAACAATTCTACTGCGACCGTCATGAAATGCGGTCAGGCTTTGAGCGTTAATATCTCAGTCGTTTGTCGAACAATTTTTCTAAATGTTTGCACCAATCGATCGGAAATATTTGTACGCGTCGATTAAGATATTCAAAACTATTGATTTTTAACATTAAACTATTTAAAATAACGCAAAAAAAAAGTGATATAATACCTAATAATACCGATGTTTCAGAGTAAATTTACTAAATGCACAGTATTCTACTATCACAGATTTCAAATTTAAGTTAGGAACGTATCGTAAGGAAAAGATATTTAAGAGGAACATGTTAGCTTTTTGCTTCAGTCTTTCAGCGATCTCGAAGATGTTGAGTCAGCGCTCGGCTACGCACCGTTAAGCCGTCTGGTACACTGTTGCCTAGTAACATGTCTGGCCGTGACAAATTTGCAGTCGGATTGCAGCTCCCATTCGGTCGCATTCACCGTCTGCTCTGGAAGGGCACTACACTGAGTGCGTTGGTGCCGGAGGCCCCTTCTACCTCGCTGTGTTGATGGAATACCTGGCGGCTGAAGTCCTCGAGTTGGCAGAAAACGCCACCCGTGAAAACAAGTAGACCAGAATCGCTTCCGCATCGACGAGGAGCTGATAAAACTTCTCTCCGGTGTGAACATTTCACGGAGTGTTTTCAAGCTGTCCTGTTGCACAAGAAGACTGCGGACCATTTTCGCTCCGTCAACAACTAAAATCCGTCCTTCTCGGGCTGAACAAATTAATTTACTCTTTTAAAGAGTTTGTTTATTTGAAATTTCTCTTGCGCTCATCAAAATTTACATTACCACACAAATGGCATTGCTTTAAACGTCGCGTCCCCGAGTCAATATATGTCCTTATGTCAATTCTCTTTGGATAAGGTTTTTGGCCCTGGAAAGGGCATTTGTCTTTTGCATAAGGTGATGTGAGTTTAACCTCCGAAACCATACAGCTTGATGGTTTTATTTCGTAGCTGGTGTCTGGCACAACTAGTGAGGCCCGTCCCCTTTTGTAAAGTTTGTTTCACATTGCCTTTGTGTTACCGCCTTTCTTCCATGGTACGTGATGCCATTATGTGAAAAATATATGAGCATGACGCCTACTTAACTCGTAAATCCTGTTCGATTCGTAATTTTATCACTCTATTACACATTCTTTGAGCAGAGTATTCACTAAATATTGCAATCCTGGCAATAAATCTATATAAAAACATCAATATCACAGGAGCATCAAAGAATTTCATTTTAAATAAACGGAAAATAGACTAAGAATAAATTACACCAAAAGAAATCAATTGAAGACACTGAGACATATCACAGTCTCTTCTTGTGTGCTTGAAATGGCCTCTTTTTTCATTGTCGCATGATGGCCGTGCGATTTGCCAGCACTGTTCAAGATAGCCATTTACCAAATGGTTACCCCATAACAGGTTTCTAATATCCCATAATAACAGTTCAATTTTAGTTTCCACGCTAGTTGGCTTACTAGAGGGTACAGCATTGCGATTTGTGCTGATTTGACAAGTTTATAATAACAAATTTAAATATAAAGACTGTACTCGAAAAAAATGAGACACACACAATGGTCCTTTGGTACAATAACAATATTGTAATCTCTGTACCAGTCTAACATCGGCCGCTCGTAGTGGCAGGAAGAAAAATCTGGCCCAAAATAGTGTCTCGCCTCCGTGAGACCACAGGAAGAGCTGCAGGCGCTTCTGGAGGCACTCGTCTTGGTAGATTTGCCCAGTCATAATACCCGTCGTGATGTATGGCTGGCTCATATATCCAGATGGCCTGCCAAACCAAGAACTGTTTCGTGAATTTGTGCAACTTCGTCTTCCTTTCCTCTTTAGGACTGACCAACCGTGATGTGGTAATGTAAAACTCCTACCCCGTCAATTGCTTTGTGGATGCCTTGATTTACAGTATGCAAACAAAGTTTATCCACCCCAGTGAAAACTTAGATTTCTTCCAAAAAAAAAAACCCCAGAAACTTAAAACACGGTTAATTGTTGTTCAGTTTATTATTATTTATGTAAAAAAAAGCCAATTCATGCAAGTTAAAAATAAAAAAACAAATTCTCTTGCATTTGAGACATGATGTTAAAAAAAAGTTAAAAAATAACGCAAAAAAAGTATATCCACCCCTCTGGCTCACATAGTTTAAGTACTTCGTGTGACCACCTTTGGCTTCAATAACTGCTCGGCATCGTCGTGGCATCGACTCAACAAGCTTAGCAGTTGTTTCCGGGGTGATTTTGTCCCATTCAGTGAGATTACCTGCCGCAATTGCTGGATGCTTGTTGGTTTTTGCTCCTGGACCCTAATTTTAAAATTGACCAGAGATGTTCGATCGGATTAAGGTCGGGAGACTGTGTTGGTCGCTCCATAACCTTGATACGCTTTTCCTTAACCTCTGCAGAACCAGCTTTGAGGTGTGCTTCGGGTCTCCGTCTTCTTGGAACGTATATCTGCGCCCCAACTTTTGCTCTTGTAGACTCTGGTAGTCTTCAAAATGTCCAAATAAACCTCCTTGGTCATGATTCCATCAATGAACTCAAGTTCTCCAACGCCGGATGTAGCCATAGATCCCACATGATGACTCTACCTGCAGAAAAAATCAAAGTCATGCTCAGTTGGTTGAAAAATCAATGTTGGTAAAGTAACTCACCACCGCCATGCTTGACTGTAGGCCGCAAACACTCCTTTTTCAAACTTTCACCGGTTCGCCGCCATTTTCTTGTGATACCATCAGACCCAAATAGCATTACTTTCGTCTCGTCTGACCAAATCACCTTATTCCAGTCATCACTGGTCCATGACATGTGGTCCTCTGCTCACTTCATTCGTTTTTTGATATTTTTTGCGGACAACAACCTGTGCTATTCTGCCATAAAGACATTTCTTATGAAGACGACTTCGTACGGATTGTGATGTCAGTAGAATGGAAAACTAGCTTTCAATCTGTTTCGAAACTGTAGTCCCTGGTCCAGCTCCGCCTTCTGCACGATAGTTCTGTCAATTCGGCCAGTTGTCTTTGAAGGATGTCTCGTTAGCTGACGAGATAGAACCAGCTATCTTTAGTGAAGCTAAACATTACCGAGCAATATCACAATAGCTTCTCTCAGTTTTGTGATGTTCAATAATCGAAGTTTGGATGCCGATCGAAATTTTTTGGGCATTTTGCATAAAATAACTTCCAATTTTGAACACAAAACTGAAATTTTAACGAAAACGTCGAGCACGAAAACGTCAAGAGCACTAAATGACAGCTAGACACAATGTTCACATTCGAGAAAAGTTGCAGAATATACACTAAAACTCTGTAAAACACACTTAAATCAAGTAACCGTTTGAGGGTGGATACACTTTTTGCGTAGTTTTTTACCCTTTTTCATAATTCATCACATAAAATATCAGGAAAAGATATAAACGCCGCATTTTCTATAGCAATATGATAAATAAACATAAATTGTTAAATCATGGAGGAACGATAATCAAATTAAACTTATTTTCACCAGAAAAACAAAAAAATTGTAAAGTGGGCGACAATTGGCAGGGTGGATGAACTTTTTGGCATACCACTATCGTTTTGACAGCCACTATCGAACTTCCTGGCGCAGGATTTGGCAACAGTGTTTAATTTTTCGTTCCAGTTTGGTGCCTTGGTGACCTTGTAGACGTGAAAACCGGCACATTCCATCGTTTGTTTTTCTCGACCAACCAGATAAAAGCCTTCGTCTTTTTCGCCATTCATCATCTTCCTTGCCGTCACCGGATCAGCTGTCTATGGTTTTCTATCACTGCCTGACAGCCGCTGGGTCGCCTAGGCCTTTTTGATTTTCACCGTTGAATGATGGAATGCAGTCAGATTTTCCAAGACGGCGCACATAATTTCACATCTCGATAACCTCTTGACAAAATTTTGTCAACGTAAACACTTTTTACCCATACGCTAAAAGTTACAAGCTAATCATTGTGTCTCAATTTTTTCGAGAACAGTCTTTCAACGTTGATAACTATACAGTGTGTCTCACAATTGGTGTCACCTTTTTTCAGTCTTGGTTTATTTCAGCTGGTTAATTTTAACAGCGGAATTGATTATACTCATTTTAAGTGTATTCTTTTGACAGCTTATCGCTAAAGATAAATAAGCGATTCCGTTTGTTTATATTTATCAGCTACCGTGAAAGCCAAACCGGAGTAAGTTTTAAAATTACATTTGCAAAACCTTAGACCGTGTCAGATATTCAATAGCCTTAAGCAGTTCGGAGTGAGTCAGCGTTTTGTTTTTCGTACCTTATAACGTACCTTCAAGGGAGGTGCTAGACAAACTTCCAGAACGAAGAAAAGATCAAATGTGTGAGGGAGTGAATAAGACGTAATCCGGCCGTATCTGGTCGTAAATTGATCAGACAATTTCAAATCTCCCTGCTTCAATGAACAGGCTCCTCAGACATGATCTGTAATGCAAGCCGTACAAGAAACAACGGGTTCACGGGTTGACGGAGCATCAAAAGCAAGCCAGGGTCCAAAGAAGCAGAAATCTTTTGGTTCGGCACGGTGACTGCGAGATTTTATTTTCTGATGAAAAGCTCTTCCTTCTTCAGGACAGTCATAATCAACAAAATGATTGTTGTGTGTATGGCAAAAGTCTTGCCAATATTCTTAAAGATAAACTGTAAAACGCTATCAGAATGTATCCTTTGTTCAGCCCAAAACTAAGGTGGCGGTTCCATTAGTGTTGTAAACCTCATTGACTCTGTAGCGGGCAGGATCGGATATTGGCTTGTCTTTTGATAATGTCCTTATGCAGGATTCTGTGATTGGAATTGTAATAGGGTTTTCTGATCGCTGGGATTACTTGCGAACATTTGTGGTTGACATCAATAGCTTTTCACAATTATATCGCTGTAAAGCAAATGAACAGTTTTGGAAGAAGTTTATATCTGTAGATGAAATCAGTTCGTTTTTTGTTTTGCATAACTGGTTGAATTGTTTTTAAATAAATTATCTAATAGATAAATCGTCTAGCTCAAACCTTTGTAGGGGTAAGTGGCGGGACCATCATCATCATAATCATCATGTATCGAAAATCATGATATGGGGCGCCCATTCCAAACTTTTTGCGGATATTTGGGAACAAATTCCTCAGGAAATCGAGCATGCCAGCTGCGATGGGCTTACAAAGCGTTTGCGCAAAGTTATCAAGGAAAAAGGCGAGAGATTCGAATTGAATTAATATGGTTCATTTCTATAACATATATCTTTTAAATGAAAAATAAATGCTATGATTTGGTTGATTTGTTATGTTTGTTCCTTGATTATCAAGATTTTCAACCGTGGGCTGATTCATCTCCCGCCATAGTCACTGAAATACCTTTTAGGTATTTTTGTTACTTGTCCGGGGGTGAGATTCGATCTCGTGACTTTAGCGTGAGAGGCATAAATATTAACCACTACACCAGGGTTGCCCCCCGATTTGTTTTGCTGTAATCCCATTTTGTTTTAGTGACACTTATTGTGAGACACCCTGTAATGTATCGTAGATTTTTGGTTATGCTTAAGCATTTGAATGGGTTTGGGAATTTCGGAGATACGGGTCTTAATCGGAAAGAACATGGTTAACCCAGCCGGAGACGGCGGGTTCGATTCCCGGTCGGGTCCGGATTGGAAGCTTCCTCGACTTCCCTGGGGATAGAGTATCATTGTGCTGCCACACAATATACAAATTCATCCATTAATGTTGTGTTGACCCGAATGGTTAAAGTCCCTCTCAAAAACAATAGAAGAAGAAGAAGAATGTTGTAATAGAAAGCTCTGAATTAATATCTGTGGAAGCGTTTCCAGAATACGAAGATCAGAGAAGCCAGTTCGAGGAACGATGAGTCATTTTTCCATCGTCCTATATAATCAAACAAATTGAGAGAATTTTTGTATTGCATTTGCATATGCATGGTGGTATATGACGTAAAATCAATTAAACTTATTTGGACACCAATTTTGTACGTACAACACATACTTTGTATTCTTTCCGACTTCTTTACTTGCATACATGTTTAAAAATAACAAAAATAAATGCCAATATACGTGCATTCCTGTTGTCTATACATCGAGGGTTTGTAGGTTTTGAAAGCAAGCCGATCTTAAAGTTGACATATGCATTCCTTCAGTGCATCACAACAACGGATTTGCATGTTTTAATTGTACGGTGGCCCCAATTCCTATCACAGCATATTCCAAGTCTACCTGAACAAGTACCGTGCAATTTCCATGAAAAAAACTAGCATTTTGAATACAGTTGCCATGAATGCATGAATAACCATCCTGCCGTATTGTGATTGTCGTTTTGTTGTTCTCCTACACTTTACAATGTCCCTCAAGAGCATTTTCACACGATTGTAAAATGCTGAAACGCACTCTGCCTTTTCTCATTTAGTGGTGAGGTAAAAAGCACTGCAACAGGATGGCACCGCACGTGTGAATGCACTTCTATCTGCATCATCGCCACCGTACCTGGTTTTAATTTCACCAGGAAGTAGTAGTAGTAGTTGTATGAATTCCGGAAAAAGAAAACATTTTGTAATTCATGTGCTTTTTTTTGCTTTATTTGTATCCCACAGGCTTTGAATAAGTTTCAAAAGACACAACAAGTTACCACCAAAAGTGGCATCGAGCAGGAGGATGCTCTGCTCAACGAGTCTGCCGCGATGGAAACGTCGCTCAATTTGCAAATCCTGGAGCTCGAGAATGAAACCAAACAGTTGCGGCATGAGCTGGAAAGGGTCACGAATGAAAGAGACCGGATGCTGCAGGAAAACTCGGAAATTGGCCGAGACAAATCAGGTGCGGAGGCGGAACGAGCCCGGCTAAAGGCCGAGCTTAAAGACATGAAGTACAGGGAAACACGAATGCTCAGTGATTACAGTGAACTAGAGGAAGAAAACATCTCCCTTCAGAAACAGGTGGCCAGTTTGAGAAGTTCACAGGTAATTTGAAAAATCTCTTACACTAGAGCTGATTAAACGGTAGTAAATGTATGACAGGTGGAATTTGAAGGTGCCAAACACGAAATCAGAAGACTCACCGAAGAAATAGAGTTGCTCAACTCGCAAGTGGAAGAGCTAGCTAGCTTAAAAAAAATCGCCGAGAAACAGATGGAAGATGCATTGACCGCGTTGCAAGTAGGTTTTTACTTCTTACTTTATGAACTGCTATATTTCACAACAATTACTTCCTTTGTAGATCGAACGCGAAACGAAGTATGCACTGAAGAAGGAGCTTGATACACATATCAATCGGGAATCGATGTACAACATTAGCAATTTGGCAATCAGTATACGGGGAATGGAGGAGAGTACGCTGAATAGCAGCGATTGTGAAGACGAAATGCCTACCTTGAAGTACGTATGGAAGTTTATGACAGTTTTGGGACCTTTATGGGTCTGGATAAATTTTCATTAAGTCATTTGGTATAGAGTCGTTTGGCGGAAAATTGGTATTACAATTATATGACATAACGGACGTTCGGCATAGTTTCGTATTGCCCAAAATTGAGGGACATAACGGACTTTTGGTTTATTTTTTATCTTCATGAGACTGACCAGTGCAATGTGATGGACCGTTACAAACAGCATACGTTACGATTGGCAACTGAGCTGGTAAATCTAACGACCGGCATAAAGCAATGAGAAAACAAGTTATGTCACTAGCACCAGAAAAAGAAGTACAACGAGTAGGGATACCATCTGTGTAAAAGCAAAAATCAGGACGCCATAAGAAAGACACAAAAAAACTTTTGATTGTTTCAGTGCTCGCAATCTGCTTCATTTAGTTTTATTTATCCTATTTCTCTGCAGAACCGATCTTTTCTAGTAACTTTCTATTAGTGGGTAGAAGTAAATACTTCAAAAAATCAACACATTTTAAATGCTTCATATTGAACTTAAGAGTAATTAGATGTTTGACGGTTTTAACTAATCACTCCACTGAGCTTCAGTCAACACACTTTTCTCAACGTCTTCAAATTTAATCGTTGCGTTTCGAAAATCAAGCCATTGGCATACCTAGAAATAATAAAAACGTTAATAAAGGGTGATACGGTCAAAATTTGGTCAAGGGAAAACGCGTGTAAATCGGTGAAATCGTTTATTTAAAAAATCAAATTAAATTTCTTTTTCAAGTTCAATTAGTAGAAAATTCAGGAAAAATATTCAGTTAGGCTTCCGCTTTTCCAAATCCGAATTGCCGGGCCTTACGCTTGACCCCTGCCATCAGATTTTGTACAGCCACCTTGTCCACCTTCTTCGCCGCAGAAAGCCAGTTTTCCTTGAACTGCTGCTCGTCCTTAGCAGTTTGTTTGGTCTTCTTTAGGTTCCGCTTGACAATAGCCCAGTATTTCTCAATTGGGCGGGCTCTGGCGTGTTGGGAGGGTTCTTGTCGCTTGGGAACCACCTGCACGTTGTTGGCGGCGTACCACTCCATAGCCTTTTTACCGTAATGGCAAGATGCCAAATCCGGCCAAAACAGTACGGAACAACCGTGTTTCTTCAGGAAAGGCAGCAGACGTTTATTCAAACACTCTTTCACGTAAATTTCTTGGTTGACAGTCCCGGAAGCTATGAAAATGCTGCTTTTCAAGCCACAGGTACAGATGGCTTGCCAAACCAGATATTTCTTTGCGAACTTTGACAGTTTCGTGTGCTTACCTATTCCCCTTCCCTTTTGCCGTATAAAACTCCTGTCCCGGAAGCTGCTTGTAGTCGGCTTTGACGTAGGTTTCGTCGTCCATTACCACGCAGTCAAACTTCGTCAGCATCGTCGTGTACAGCCTCCGGGATCGCGCTTGGCCGTCGTATTTTGTTTATCATCGCGATTTGGAGTCACTACCTTCTTGTAAGTCGATAGTCCGGCTCGTTTTTGGCTCGATGCACGGTTGTAGACGATACGCCAGCTTATTTGCGCCATCTCGGAGGATAGGTTAGGGTTTCGCTTGAAACTACCGGCAACTCTCTTTGTCGTCTCAGCCGCTTCCGGTTTTCGATTTCCCCCCGATCCAGACTTCCTGGCTGTCGACAAACGTTCCCCAAGTTGATATTGACCAAATTTTGACCGTATCGCCCTTTACTGTGTTTTAGATAGTAAAGTTGTTGAATTCATACTCTGAAATCAGAAAGATGCTCTGTCCATTTCTCCTAGTACTGCTTAGTGGCCCTGAATACTTCTTGAGTAGCGGTTTAAAACTCCAAACATTTTTGTTCCTCGCTAGCCTCCCTTAGCTTAGATAGTTTTAGCTTAGATAGTTTAAGCTCAGATAGTTTGATGATTGATGTGATACTTAATGGCAAAAATTCCGCATCAATCCTTTTTTGAAGAGAATCACACACTTCATCAACTTTGCGCAATACCTCTACAGCTGTGTTCTGCTTTTTCAAGAAACTTAACTTTTTCACTGAAGGTGCCATCAGCGAGGGCTTGAAAAATAGACAGCATTCACTCAATTCATAGTGAAAAAAATTGTCGAGGATTTTGTGTGACTGTTTCTGTGATAGAAAATACAACTTCAAAGCAGGAAACATTTGCATAATACGATGAACTGCTGGCATCAAACTGAGCCACCGTGTTGGTTGCGATACTCGATGTCTACAAAGTCGCAGAACTCTTTCAGCTCTCCAGTCCGCACAGTGTAGATCGAAAAATAGTTGTTTTTGTTTTTGTTATTGATCAGTGTTGACTTTATTGTTGTTAAACCCACTAACACCTATCATCCTGTCAATTATTCAACATCCAGAGATCAGGAGTTTTTATTTTGTCAGGGACCGCAAATTTTTCGTAAACTTTTTGTCATGGATTGCTTTGACCAAATATTTTTTACAGCCAGTAGTGCGTCGTTAGCAGACGACGAGTATACTTGCTCTTTCGTTTGTCTGACGGTGAGTGTGTAAATGCATGCATCTCATTTAAACGATATTAGATAATGCTGATTTGTAATTTAACAGCGGAAAACATGAGTCGAAACCGAGAGGGTGACGTCCTGGAAGACGCCCGAATGTCGACCGTGATTTCCGTTTCGGTCTCGGTTCCGTTCCAGGGCTACTTTAGTGATACGCCAACCTATGACAAGAAACACTTTCTGCGTCGTTTCAACACGCTAAGGGAGATGTTCCTGGTCATTATGCGACAGCTAGAGTCAACTGATGGCTTTTTCCAGCTGTTGCGATGTAGCTGGAAATGTTGACTTGAGTCTGTTACAAAGGTACACTGCAGCCTAACAGATGTTGGCGTACGATTACTCAGCTAGTTCTCTCGACAAAAACTTGAGGGTTGGTGACCCTGAGGATTTTTGCAAATCTATCCTGAAGTCTTACGGCCCGCAGACTTGCGTCTCCCAACACCGGAAGAGGTGAATAAACTGATGAACGAAAATGCTTCCCAAAGATTCGAAAAAATCGAAACTCAGTGAACTTCCTAGAAACTCAGGGAACTTATCAGAATCTCGCTATACTTCTTAGAAATTCAAGAAACCTCATCGAGGTTTTGCTATTCATCCCAAAAAATCAGGGAACTTTCCAGAAAATCAGGGAACTTCTTAAAAGTTAAGGGTTTTTTTCTGGAAGTTCAGGCAACTTCCCTGGAATTCAGATTGTTTCTTAGAAATTCAGAAATTTTTTCATAAATTCAGAGAGCTTCACGTGAGGCACTTCTCAAAATTTAAGTGTTCTTCACAAAAGTTCAGACAACTATCCAGAAATTGAGGGAGGTTCCCAGAAGTTCAGAAAATTTATCAGATTCGTTTGGGTATTTCTCAGAAGTTCATAGAACTACTCAAGATGTTCAGGAAACTTCCCAGAATTTCATGGAACTTCCCTAAAGTTCAAGGAACTTTCCAGAAAAATAGCAAACTTCCTATAAATTCAGAGAACTGTCCAGAAATTCATGAAGCTTTTCAAAGGTTTGCGGATCTTCCTAGAGGTTCAGAGAACTTCTCAGTATTTCATGAAACTTGCTCAAAGTATACAGAACATCTTAGAACTTGTAGGAGTTCGAGGAAGCAAGGTGCTTGAAGAGCACTACAAATGTTGAAGAAACAAAGCTGAATAAAAGTAATCCGAATATCGCCGGTGTGCCGATCAAAAGTATTCGCTGTTGAGGTTGATGCAGCAATGGTCAAGTCGTTTCCCAGATCAACTCTCCTATGACTTCGTTTCTTTTTGACGATTTGACGGGACTTGTTAGAGCCGCTATGAAGAAAAATTGTTAAGCTCAATGCTTTACCGCTAATTGAAATAGAATCTTTTATCAGCCCTGCATGTGGAAATTGATTTTGCCTCTAAACCGGCAAATAAGAAAGCGACAGAATTTGCTCAAATGTCCGACAAAGACGTTTTGACATTCCGCAACGACTTATGATCTTTTACTGTGGTTTTATGAAGCTACTAATCTCCATTAACATTCCTTTTAACGCGTTACGTCATCTGCATTGATCTTGTTGTTATAACTCATTTCACGGACATAGCTAAAAAGTTTCTGGATCTGTGTGTGGAAACGTTCGTAGATAAAGAATATCTGAGCGCCGCTGCAGTTGCTCACAAAGTCGAAGAAGAATTTGGCAGCTGTGCCTAATGCCGTTTGACGTTGCTTGCCGGATTCCAGAGAAAAGAACATCGTTTGGACAAATTTTGGCTAAAATTGATTGGTTGTTCCAAGCAGGAGCTGCCAAATTTGACAACATTTGTTAAAAATCAGCTCATCCTGTCGCACAAACGTGCGGATTTTCAATAAATGAAAACAGTCTGATGGTGAACCAAACTAGAAAAAAAAGTATGGGAGCTCAGAGATTTGTCAACGAACTGTCAACAACGTTGAGAACACGAAGTCCTTGATACAATATGCACGCAACGCACGTTGTACTCGAAAACCTCGATCGCTTTACTATTTTTCGTCGATGTTTATTCTTCTAGAAATTTGAAAAATCAATGACTTATATATAGCTAAGTGTTCTCGATAGCAATATAAGAGACTAAAGCAGATTATGCAATACGCCAGAAGCCCGCGGCTACTATTTGAAAAAAAAAAACTTCATAAACTTCAAAAATATTTATTAATCCAATATATATTATCTCATCTTCCCAGTCGGGAAAATAATGCAAAAAATGCGTGAAAAATTCGGGAAAAATGCGGGAATTTTAAAACTAAGATTGTGTGGCCATCCTGCTATTAGCTACTGACACATATGAATCGCATATACAACATAGCCTCAGATTCATGTCGTCCGTTGATAAAACACGGACACTTTCGTCGTAATTCATCGTTAAAATGACACTTACGTTTCGACATTTTTGACAACAGTTTAAAATAACCGGCAATATATCAACAAATTAAAATAAACAGTGACTCAAACCCCGATAAACCTGATTTCACGATGTAATCAAACAGAACTGCCGTCCTGTACACTCTAAAAAAATATAGTGTAATACGCGTCAGTTTTTACAAAATTGGTCATTTTCAGCAACATTGTGTCCATACTTCAATGAATGACAATATTAGGCGTCAGTGCATTCAGACGGTGACCAGATATTTCGGATCGATTTTATCTCAGTGTAGCTAACGCTTGGCGTTTAGATCATGTATTCTCTGATAGGGCATCAAAGATCTCTCTTTTGTGTCAAATGCTTTATAGACAAAAAGATGAAATAAATCTGGAGTTGTTATTGTGATGCTCGACAAGTTAACGTCTACTTTATTCAAACAGAAGAGAGAACGCTAAAACTGGCGACGAGGAAAACTGGAACACGTGTGAAATCACATGATCTAAACGCCAAGCGTTAGCTACATTGATATAAAATCGATTGGACAATACACTTACTTAAAAATTTTAATGTGTTAGTTAAAATCTGCTGGTGAATCTTGTGAGAAAGCAGGACAAATCGTCAACTATGAGAAATCAGGCAGGACGCTTCAAAACGATCTCAAAATCGGGACATGTCCTGCTAAATCAGGACGGATGGTATCCCTAACTATGGGCTTACTACCCATTTTTCAACCATCGAGTTGTTCTTAATTTGATTATCATATTTGATTTAATTCTAAATTTATTTCAAATCTAGCTGCAATCTGCCAAGCAACTGGACATGATAGAAAAAAACATCTTATTGTTTGATTGAAAATACTAGCATCATTTTCCTGATAAGAAAGATAAAAAAATATGTGGTTTGTCCATTGAGCTTGAGCTCTGTTCTACCAGGATACCAAATTAAAGAGGAACAAATCGGTTCCTTTTAGGATGACTTAAGTAACAAAGAAGGAAAAGTTATCACAGTAAATATTTCTTTCTCTTGATTATCATCCACCAAATTTGTTGAAGTGATACCAAATTACACTAAGGTTGAGGTCCTTATTTACTTAAACATGCCAAAGTCAACTACAACACATCAGTTCATCTAGGAACGATCTATGGAACAAAGAGGGGAAAACTCTCGGAAGGGAACAGAATCTCGCCTTTACTTTCTTGTGTTGAACAACAATTACCGTTGAACAACAATTGAAGTTAAAAGGTATGTCAAAAGATCTTTTTCTGAAAAAAAAAAAGTTATGCCAAATGACCCTCACTGTTTGAACATTTCGAAATTAATTGTGCCATACTTCCGTTATACCGTATAACTATTATACCAAATGACCACATGCTAATTGCCCTCGTACCAAATAACCCGCTCTCGTTTTCCTTAACACCCTCTTAACACCCCTACAGAGACTCAACACTCAAACGGTTGGAAACACTGGAGGCAGAAACGGCGGACCTGAAATCACCGGACGGCACCAAGGTCGATCTGTTCTCGGAGATTCATCTAAACGAACTGAAAAAACTGGAAAAGCAATTGGAATCTATGGAAAACGAAAAACTCTGCTTGACTGTAAACCTCCGGGACGCGCAGCAAAATCTAGACAAGAGTCAAAACGAGATGCAAAACTTCATGGCCAAGCTTACGCTCTTGGCTGCCCACGTCGATGCGCTAGCAAATCTTAAAAAGAAGATTGCGGCTGAGGACAAGTTTGTTAGTACGTATTAATCTATTCTATGTGAAAAAAAAAAATGATAAATCCGATTTCTAACTACCCCTTCCTTTAGATGTTTCGAACAACAAAGACAAGGAGATGAACGACAAACTGAACGAGGCTATCTGTCTGTACTCGAATTGGTTCACGCTCAGTTCGAAGGAAATCGATATCTTGAAGGACGATCTAGTCGAACTCCAAAAAGGTCTGAACTGCTCAGACGCTATGGCTGTGCTGCGTAATGAAATTACCAACCTTAAGAATAAGGTACTCTTTCATTGAGTAGTTATTTTTATTTTTAAACTAACCAAAACTCCTCGTTCTTTGCAGTTACTATCCTCAGAGCAGAGATCGCTCGATTTGCACAGTGATGTCCAAGTATTGACAACGCTCTCACAAACTGCAGGTCAAAGTCTTAACTCCACCCGTAGCAATTTGGTATCGCTCAGCGATGACCTCGCACAGCTTTATCATCTGGTTTGCACAGTCAACGGGGAAACACCTAATCGTGTCCTGCTGGATCACAAGAACGACGATCTAAGGTTTGTTATTGCCCGTCTTTCCATTTCTTTACCCTCGCTCTAATCTTCATCCCACAAACAGCTTCGACAACGACTCCCTGTCGGCGATCCAATCGCAACTTAAATCCGACATCCTAACCTCGAAGCCGCACGTTTTCGAGGACCTGCAAGCGCTTAGTGACGCTGTTGAGATCAAGAAGTACGTCGACACGATCAGTGATCAGATCAAGTACCTCAAGAGAGCCGTGGAACACACGATCGAGTTGAACAAGGATAAGGTATCGGACGTGGCTGCGGGCGACAAGGATGCCAAGGAGGAGATTGCCGATCTGCATGAACAGATCATCAAGCTCAAGAGTTTGCTTTCGACCAAGCGGGAACAAATCGCCACCCTGCGAACTGTACTTAAGTCGAACAAGAATACAGCCGAGGTTGCGCTGACGAACCTCAAGTCCAAGTACGAGAACGAAAAGCTGGTGGTGAGCGACACCATGTCCAAACTGCGAAACGAACTGAGGATCCTCAAGGAGGATGCCGCTACCTTCTCGAGTATGCTGTCCATTTATCGCCATTGTCTACGGATCAGCTGACTTTTGTGTTCTGTATTTTATTTTTAGGTCTCCGAGCAATGTTCGCTGCTCGCTGCGAGGAGTATGTTACGCAGGTTGATGAGCTGACACATCAGCTGTCGGCAGCCGAGGAAGAGAAAAAGACTCTGAACCAACTGCTGCGATTGGCCGTGCAGCAAAAGTTGAGCCTTACCCAGAAACTGGAGGATTTGGAAATGGATCGGTACGTTAGTTTTAGTATGTCCAGTGTGATATTTGATTGGCAGCCGTTAAAATTGAGTTCTAAAGGATTCCTAAGCTTCAGAACTCATATCGAGTTTTCAAGGTTGCTGAAATCCCAAACCTAATTGATAACTAAAAGTCGTATACATGTTTCTACAGCATTTGTCAGAATGACAAAATTAGAACATTTCGTCAATCCTTATCATCTCGCTTGCTTATGATGAATCCTAGACCATTCGCTTCACAATCATCCAACTCTTTGTCATCTATGAGGCCTTGAGTGAGTCAATGACCTCTCGTTAAGTAGATGACAAATCTAGCTCAAGTATCCTTCCTTTTTCCTAGTAATGGAGAAGATGGTCGGCAATGGAAGCCTTCATGCTTATCTACTCTGGTTAGACAGCAGACTGATGCAAATTTTGAAATTTTCGCTCCCCTTCGCTAAATGATTCCAAATTAGGTCCTCATCAGCTTTGAGGCGACTCTATATAGAACTTTAAAACTGCTAATAATCATCGATTCACTCGCGACAACGCGGATAAACACTCAAACTTAATCATTTATGTCCGGATGTCACAATACTTCCCAAAGCACGCGGATACTTTATTATTTCACTGTTAGTTTGAGTTAAATTACGAATTAATTGTTTGATTTTTTTGTCAGTTTCAAAGCAAGGCTTGCTGCAATAGCATCATACACCAGGAAAAATTGTGAGCTAAAAATGTATGGTTCAAGAGCGTTATGAAGGATGTCATTCGGGTCGTTAATTTTATTCGATCAAATGCTCTCAATCATCGAGAATGTTTGTTGGAGCTATATGGAGAATATGGAGACATACCTTTCTATACTGAAGTTCGTTGGCTTAGCAGGGGAAAAGTTCTTTAGTGTGTTTACGATCTCAAGACGGAAATCGCATAGTTTAAGGAACAAGATGAAAAGGCAGTTCATCAATTCGACGATCAAAAATGGATGACGGATTTTGCATTCTTGATTGACATCTCGACACATCTGAATGATTTGAATGTGCAACTTCAGGGGAAAAATAAGCTTGTTCACAATCTTTTCAACCACATCAAATCTTTTGAGCAAAAATTGACACTGTGAGAAATACAGCTAAAATCAAGAATTTTTTTTATTTCTCCACGCTTGGATCGTGTAAAGAATGCGATGAAATTAGGTATGCCAGTGCAGTTTCCTCTCTGCAAGCAGATTTTTATGACCGATTCCAAGATTTCAAAGCGAACGAACAGTTATTTAAAATTATTTGTACGTCGTTCAGTGTTGATGGTAAAAGTGCTCCGGAAAATTTAGGAAATGGAGCTTATACAACTGCAATGAGACATCGAGTTGAATGAAAAATTCAAGGAGAATGACAATCTAGCATTCTACTCGAAGTACGTTTCCAGTTTATTTATTTATTTCGTTAACCGATCGTAGACTACACATTTACACTTAATTCTATCTTCTTAAAGATCGCCTAGAAACAAAATACTCTCTTAGGTTACTACGGGACATTGTTAGGTCCAAATGATTCACAAGGCAGATCATGAGAGACATCATTCGGTTAATTTGTCCAAATTTCTGCATAGTTTGTCCGATTGATATTTAACGCAATTAAGTTCCGATTCCTCAAATGCCACGAAAGGGCGTTAGGGGAGTAAATGCGATGTGATACAATATCATTAACAAAAGAGATCATGGCAAATTCTCTTCGTTCTTTAAGAGTTTGAATATCAATAAGCAAACATCGTGCTTCGTAAGACGAAAGTGGAAATGTTGTCCAGCCTAATTTACGGAGAGCATACAAAAGAAATTATTTTTGTACTGATTCTAATCGTTCTTCATGTGTTTTCATAAAAGGAGACCATATGACACTACAATACTCTAGAATAGACCTGACATGTGCAACGTACAATGTTTTGATCGTATATGGGTCATGAAAGTTTTGACCAAAACGTTTAATAAAACCTAGCATATTGGTTGCTTTATGGATAATTGTGTTGTAATGGTCAATAAAATTAAGCTTGGAATCTACAATTACACCTAAATCTCTGACTCTCTCGAATTTTTCTACAATTTCAGTTCTTAAAGAAACAATAATTTGTGGTGTATTTCGTTTTCTACTGAGAGTAATTAAGTTACATTTCTTAACGTTTATTTCTAGAAAGTTTTTTTTGCAACATATGTCAAATATTAATATTTCGTGTATATAAGTTACATTATCTTGATCATTCTTAATTTCCATAAATAGTTTCATGTCGTCTGCATAGATGAGAATTCTGACCTGCTTAAGAATGTAAGAAATATGATTGACAAACAAAATAAAAAGCGAAGGGCCTAGATGTGAGTCATGGGGAACTCCAGAACAGGAACATGAACAGGGTGTGACTTTTTCCCATTAAAACTGACTGCTTGTTGCCAATTTATTAAATACGATTGTATCCATGTAAGAAATTTATCGTCAAATCTTATTTTTCCTAACTTGTAGAGTAACAGAGGAATGTCAATACGGTCAAAGGCCTTGCTAAAATCAGTGTACAGCGCTTCGACATGGTTGCCGTTGTCCATTGCGTTTAATGAATAGTTTACGAATTGTAACAAGTTTGTGGAAGTTGAGCGTCCTTTGAAATATCAGTGCTCCGAATTTGTTACAACATTTTGTACTTGGCTGAACAGTTTTCTATTGACGATAGCTTCAAAAGCTTTGGGATGCTAGACATAATAGTAATTCCACGGTAATTACGAATATCGGATGTTTTTCCTGACTTATATGTGGGTATTAGGTATGAGTTTTTTTTCAAACTTTTGGGAACTGACCTGAATCAAGTGACAAATTTAATAGCCAAAATAAAGGCGAAGTTAGTTCAAATGCAAGATTTTTCATAAATGCTGGAGGATTCCATCAGGTCCCGCACCTTTCGCAGCATCAAGATTTTTCAAACCAGCAAGAATGTCTTGAACATGTACCTGACTAACTCTAATGTCATTTGAGGATGCAGGAAAGAATGAAAAATAATCTAGATCGGGATCATCATCTGAAAATGTCGTAAATTTCTTGGTAAAACTTTGCAAACATGTCACAAATCTCACCAGGGTCTCCAGCGGTTTTGTCATCAAGATGCATTTTTGAAGGAAAGTTGTTTGATTTTAATTTCGTTCTGACATACTTGAAAAACTGTTTAGGACATGATTTGATTTCACTCTCTGTTATGAAATTATACTCTTCCAATTCGGAATTGATTGCTGAATTAAGCTGATCATAGATATTCAGATAATTTGGCAGATTGACACAAGAGTTGCCTTTTTTGTCAATTTTGTGGGCCTTTTGCTTCTGATTTTTCAAATTAATAATATTCCTGTTGAACCATATTGGATATTTGGAGTTATATCTGCGTCTTTTTTTTAAAAGTACGTTCTCATTAATTATTTTAAATAAAAACCTGTAGAAAACATCAACAGGGCTTTCGTGTGTACGTGATTTCTGTATGATTGATTGCCAGTTGATTGAATTTAGCTTAATTTTTATATTCTCGTAATTAGCTTTGTTGTATTCAAAGATTTCGTCATAATCATAGTCGTTGGGCCTTGGATTGCGATGAACAAACAAAGAATATTCAATTGCAGTATGAAATTGTTCGTTTTTCCATAAGGGCGTTAGGCATTCATTAACACAAAAATCCTCATGAATGTTTGTCAACAAAAAATCCAAATAACAATTTTGCTGATGTTTTACATGATTAATTTGATTCAAACCAAGGCTGGCAATGTTGTCAAAAATTAACTGTAATGTCACATTGTCCCCAACGACTGCAAGAAGAATACCTTCATTTTCGAACGTCAAAAATGAATTCCACATTGCGTTGATTGAAATCGCCGTATACGTGAACTTTGATCTCAGGGGAAAGATCCGAGAGGATTTCTTCAGCATTTTGAAAAAATGCTTCGTATGTGTTTTTGTTAGCATGATCAGGTGGGAAATACACAGATACAAACACATGCAATTCACCAGCTATTTGCGCTTTAACCCACACATGTTCAAACTCCTTAAATTTGGTAGAGGGAATAAGTTCAGAATTAAATTTAGATGAAATCGCAATGAGGACACCACCTCCAGACCTCCTTTGTGCCATTTGATGGTTATACGGTCGTCTCTGAATACACAAAAATCATTCCCAAACATTTCTTCACTTTTAATGCTCCCATTCCAACTAGTTTCTGTACCCAATATGATAGAAAAAGAGGAACTCATTAAAGGTTTGAGATCTTGTCAATACAATTAGAATTACTTAATTCTAAACATTCTACCTCTTCAGAGTGTGTCAGTTCTGTTGAAAACCCGTACTTTGGCACGAACACGACGAAGAATGGTTTGAAAACCACACCGGCCGAAAGGTCCAATTTGAAGATAAAGTTGGGCATTCTTGACGTAAATGCTGTTCAGCTGGGTATTGGTTCATAATTTCTCCACGTTGAAACCTAATACGCTGATGCGCAGGAGCCCCTGAGAATCTTTCTTTAGCTTCTGCTAGGAGGAACTTGTCCAACGGAAGAGAGCTGCAAACGGCACGCTGAACGTTGTTGATATCCAGAATTCCATTGTCATTGTGGATTATTATGGGCGTTGCGGCTGTTATCGCTCACATCACCGCCAATACCATGTTATATATTATTGCTGTTCATGCGACGTTTTAGAGTTTTTTTACGCTTGTTAGCCTTCTTTTTGCTTTTTGCTGTAGTTCCTGAACATGTTTCCGTGAATCATAATCGGTCCAGTCATTTCTACAAATCCTTTTCGACCCCAGAGTGCGCCAACCCTCCTTGACATCAATCGTCGGTTTTGATCTGGCAAATGCTAGATCTTGGGCCAGCTCTACGGATAGGCTTAGAGGTGGATCAGCAGCATTGAAAGTGTGACCTGCTTCCACTGAAGTGGTCATTCTCGAACATAAAGACGACAGCAGTTTCACCTCGTCCATAATTCCCATATCCGATGGAAAATCACCAGACGCAGAAGCGATTGCCAATATATTTTCACGATCATTGTCCATTTTGTCCGATAAACGGTTTAGCGTGTTTTCAATTTCAGCATTGATTGACGCGGCAATAACACTACCGAAATCATGAGCAACTTCACGCACTAGGTCAGCAGTCTCAGCTGACGATGCATGGTTTGGCGCCTCAGCCAAGGTGTTGAACATTTTTGTATTTTGTTTTGCACCTTAGGGCCAGTGCTGTTCCAGCGATGTCAACCGTTTTTCAATTGTGTCCACCGCTTCATGCATGAGGGTGATGCCTTTTATCTGCTTATCTAATTTTTTTTCGTAAATCTACCACTTCGAGTAGATAAGTAGCACACTGTTGGCAAAGTGGAAGCACATAGTTACGGAGGTTGTCTTCCCAATCTCGTTTGGCGCCAATGCATGCAAGGTGGAAACTCCACCCACATTTACCATTGCACTTACAAAGATGAAGAGAGCTTGATGTACGACATTCAGATGCATTACAGTTCATCTTGTGGTGATCATTTAAAATACCAGAACAGACGCAGTGATCAGATTGCTTAGAGCAGGCTTAAATGAATTTAGTTTGAAAGATTGTTTAGATAGTCACAAAGAGCTTGTAAAAAATTGTTAATACGTGTCTTCGTAAAGCGGCGCGAGTAAAATTAAATACGACCTACCGGTAGAACGGTGACTGATTGACTGGAAGAATCTTTTCCTGAATTGCGAAACCATGCTCTTTTTATAACTTCTTGCTTTGGCTCAATGTATATTTGTGAACAGCTATTTTCTCTCATTTAAACCGTTAAGTCAAAAGCCAGAAATAAGCTATTTGATGAACATTTGGAGAACCAGCTACGTATTGCATCGTAAGGTATTGACATAGACTAACTCTAAGTATACCTAACGTCCCATGTTCTAGTCTCATACAAGGTATAAGCGATAGGTTCCATCTTCTTGGCTCAGTCAGTACTAGCACATCGGTCCCAAGCTCGATCCCAAGCTCAATAATGTGCCCCCAATAATGAACTCACACGAACACACTCTCAAATATTCTGTCAAAATAACACAGCAAATCAAAACAAAGGCGCAAATATGTACAGCAAGGTGCTGACTTCAAGGTGTATTTCGGACCAAGGGGTACTACAACAGTGAACCAATTTCAAATCGCTACTTGCATATTGATTGTTGATATTGAAGCGAACTTAGATAAACTAGCAGAAGATAAATTCAAGCAAATCTCACATTGACGTATTGTTTGTTTGCTACTTACACAGTGATGTATTTATAGAATAAAAATGCCATGATTTAAAAATGTTTCATTGATCTGTTTTAATATCATTGGTACGAATTGTTCAGTGACTAATTAAGGAACAACTGTTTATCAAACAAAACCTTCTGGGTAAAAAACCCATGTAAAAAAAATACCAAAAAAAGCAGTGTGGCCGGTGATGTTACTAAAAAAGTTGAATCCGGACCGCGACCTGTGTTAGGCTGAGCACCACTGGATTAATCGATTATTTTTCATCTGTCAAGTTTAGGTGAAATTAAAATTAACATTCGCGAATTGGAGCATAGCCTAAGTATCCGTGCGTTTGAGTTTTGAGGTTTTTTTCAAATAGATTTTCGCTGCTTGTAACAATTGCCAAACGACCTGTCAAAAAATGCAGCCAAACGGACTGTCAACTTTTGATTCGCTTTAAAGGAGCAAGTATTGTGATCAAGTATTGTTTTGACAAAACCCAATTATGAACAACATAGGGGTTTTCTACTTCCATATTCAGTAAATGTAAGTATTTTCGGTGTTTTATTTATTGCCGTTTGTATTACTAAAAATAACAAAATTTTACTCTACACAGTGCCGAGCATAGGACCACCATTTCAACGTGTATTTGCCATTTCTGCCTTATATTATCTTTCTTTGGAAACCGGAAGAACTCACAGAATTTACTTCACATCGCGAGTTATTGCCAGAATTTCGCTCCAAACAATTCATTTTTTACACGGCACTTTTCACTATGCTTTTAATGAATTTCTTTGAACGGAATCAAAACAAACTACCAACATCGAAACCGAATCTTTTTTTAGCCCATTACGCTGTTTACTCCAAGTTTGTACAAATATAAGTGGTGCCAGATAAAATGCTCAAATTTATGACATTTTTCAGGGTTGGCAGATTGTATGATTTTGCGTTGTCCGGTCTATATACAGTGTCTATATTATTGACCATCTTTTTTCAGACTACACTGAAATATTATTGAATTCAGCAGAACAATAATGAGTATCGGGAAAATTCCTTCCGTCAATTGCCTACTCTACTGCGGTCACAAATTAATCTGTCTGTTTCCAAGTATGATTAGAAATTCTTTCAACCTTTTCATCTACTTACAGCGAAATGCGACATGTCCGACGGCCAGCGATGCCAGCTCGAGGTGGCGGCAAGTCGGCGTTTTCGCGAGGAGTTCCCGCCCGTAGCAGCAACCAAAATCCGAACAACAGCAGCAACAATCCGAACCAAGCATTCTTCTAACATAAGGTTAGCGTACAGCGTAAGATCCTAGCCTTCTCTACACACTTCGAAATTGTAAGGATCAAATTCTCCGTCCTCAGCCTTCCCGGCGGGGAACCTCGTCCGACTTTTTGAGTTTCATCACTAAAGGACGATTCTTTCTTTCTGTTTGTTGGCTCCTTTTCTGCGTGGCTTCAAGTGAAAAAAAGAAGTCACTACAGATAATGGTTGCGAATTCTTCCATCCAATTAATATGGGTTTTCCTTGTATGTTCTGTTACTGAGGTGGGTGTTGTCCCACCTGTCCTTTATTTTTGTACTATACACAAGTCGAATGAACTAATGGCAGACTAAATGTGCGAGTGTGTGAAGAAGCATATATTTTTAATAATACTGTAGGCTAAGAGTCATGTTGCGGTAAAAATATCGGGGTCGTCCTGAAAGAAGAAATCGCATACTTGAAGTAAGGCGATCAGTGTGAAAGTATATCGTTAATTTATTTTGATAAGATTATATATATATTACTATTCGGAACAGTGGCTAACAATATTCAAACAGTTTACTATTGCTATTTGTTTAGGGATACAAAGGGAAAGATTGAACACGCAAAAGCTGTACGCGAAACGATCAACTAGAAAAAAACTTTTAGAAAACTAATATTTACCTAAGGACAGCCACATATTATTATTATTGTCAAACAATGATGTTATTGATGAGATTGAAATATTGTACATATTTATTTTGAAAAACTTCTATTTCGTTTGTATTCATGTGCAATAAAGTCGATATTTTTTTTACAATTATGTTTTCAGTTTGGTTTGTCATTCAAGTATCATGGTAAAATTATCGATGATTGTAAATCAACACTGTATGTGCGAAGAGTGATAACATTCTCAGATCCTATTTTACGATTGGACCAAATCTATTTTAGTGTCTAGAACAGTGACTAAAATGATCAGAAACGATTGCTCCGCTTGTAACTTTTTCGGATACAATTTTTATGCCAACAGCGTCACATGGGAAGGAACACCACGCTGCTCATAATTTTTCGTCTAGCTTAGTTTTTTGACCGTGGTGTTCTGAACAGTCTGTTCCGCTTCTATGAATGATATGCGTAAATTTGGTAGCTTTTTAATGCACCCTCTGGCAGTTTGTAGTGATAGCTCATATAGAATAATATAACTAATAGTGAATCATTATTAGAAACTTAGACTTTGGTTTTTGCAATGGCTGACCGCCCGCCAGTAGTAAAAATAGTCGCATCAAATTAACTTGTTAAAGCGAATTAGGTTTAGGCAGTAACATCAAGCATTAAATTGACTATTCCTTGGAATTAAAATGCATGCTTTTTGAACATTTATTTGCCGATTAGACAGCTTTGCTTGATCTGAATTCTATACTAAGGGAAACTAATATCAACTCTTCTAGATCGAATAATTTTACCAACCCAGTTTAGGTTCAATTTTTGTTAGTAATGCCCAGTTGTCCCAGTCTGCCGACACATTGTTGCCGTGTGGAAAGATATCACAAAAAAATACTGTGACAAAGCGAAAAGCAAACATCACAATTCTGTCCTCACGTTTAGGAAAAGGATATTCTTTTCTATCATAAATCAATGTTAAGTAAAACAAATCAGACGCGTCCAACAAAATAAACTGAAAAAAGTAATAAATTCCGAATAAGACCTAGGATAAAAAGATATAAATAAATTTATTTGTGAACACAATAAGAAGAAAACGAAAGAAATCACCGAGCCATTTATTTATTTTTAAAAATTAAGAAGAAATCTGAATTTAATCTTACTGTACGGTAAAAAAGACACAGCGAACGAATCTACACAAAAAACACTCCAAAGTAACAGTCCATCAGTTTTCGATTCGCTGAAATACAAATTATAAGATGCCACTAATGAGAATAAATTAATCACCGTCCCTTTTACGAGATCGAAGTAAAATAAAAGCAAAAAATAAAATGTGAATCATGTGTGGTATTGTAACAGTTAGTTGAAAATCAATAATCTTATTTATCTGATTGTTTGATAATGACTGTTGATTGTTATTGAAAATAAAAAGAAAACGTGTGAAACATCCAGAAAGATTTTAAGTTAGTTAATTGTTTCGCTTTTTAAGAGTGCGCACTAGCTAAACAATGCGGGTTTTGCTCGTCGTCATTCAAGGCGCCTCGTTTTCCGTTTCGCTTGTTGATATCTTTTTTTTTCTAATATATATTTCTTACAAGCTTTTCCAGTGGCTTTGAAAGATCATGTGAAGGTGAGAAAGTTCGAACAGTAAATGCAAAATGGAATAAGAAGAAATATTGAAAAAGCAATGTTTTCTTTCCAAGGAACACGTCGTTACCCAACAATTTTCGTTGTAGTGACTAACGTAGTTGATTAACCGAGCAAATACAAATAAACGAAATAAACTTATCTCCATCTGACACAAATGAAACGAAAAAGATAGTAGCTGTCCAACACAAGATAAATAACCAAATTCTAGAAATTTTAGTATTCATAGCCACAGATGACGTAGATGATAAGTTCAGTCCGGAAGAATATCTGTGTAGTAAAGAAGCACATTGGCCATTACTAGAAAATATCTTGTCAAATAGAAAACCGTACCCTAGCAGTTTGAAAATGAAACTCTGAAAGCAGCGTTCATTGAGATTTGTTCTGTAGATAGCGATTTCAATTCCAATTTTGTCAATCTGTTAAAAGTTACAGCATTAGCTGAGAACTCGTTCTTACCATTACCAGATTCAAACGTAGTAGATTTTATGCATCGTAGTTCTCTTAATCGTCCTTTGCCAATTGCGAAGGTTGATAGATCATACCTAACCCAATAGACGTTTGTATGTTTTTTCGAGCAGCTAAAACCGCGTTCATAAGAAAAGTTCCAGAAATAAGCGCGTTTAAAAACAGGATAGCACTATACCAGGAAAGTGGTCATAAATCAGGAGATATTCTAACTTATAGGTCCTCAGCTATACTTTGGATTTATTTTTGCGACTATTTCCAGTTTTTTGGGCAGTAATCAAGCTTGAGTATGGAGAGCTGCTAGAGTATAATATTTTTTGAAAAAAAAGAAGGAATTTCAGCTGCTTTGAGTCATTTTTTGTTTTGCGTTTGTTAGAGTCTTTCCCCATAATTCCTAGCAAGTCCAACCTATGTGGTTTTGTTTGACAGCACACTTATAAGGCAGTAAAGGAGGTATAGTAATTATAATTTACTAACTTATATTAATTTATTGTATCTCATTGAAAATGAACGTAAACATTAATAAAGCAGTCTATATTGTAAAAGTCTTACACAGAAACGAAAAAAATCTATAGACGAATTATTATTTTAGGATTGAAAGAAATTTAGATTCTAATATTTATTTCTGAGATGTAGCTTCCCTCCCTTTTACTTAACTTTCCAGCTGAACCCATCCGGGAGCGGTGAAGTCCATTGAGATTCTAGCACTAACAATATAATACTCGAACTCGGAACCGACAACGTCCAGCATTTTTCCTGCTTAACCTTTTACTCTTTCTTTCTACCTTCGCATACTTTCTGAACTCCCAATAACGAATGGTTGTTTCCTTAATGACCTCAATCCATGATATATCTCAAACTATCCTCTATAGTAGTTAGTATTGTACTATTATATTAATAGCAAATCGAACAATATCAGTTGATGTCTCTCTCAGCAATCGTTAGTCAACCGTGGCATGAGGGGAATCGGATAACATTACAACTTCATGTGGGAACTGCGCAGAATGTAGTCAACCACATAAGAGAGAATCAAGAGAGACTCCAGCTGTCTACTGCAAACGCATATAGGTACTGATCCAGGCAAATCTTCATGTCAGGCGATTTTAAGAATATCATTTGCATTTCCATCCAGAACTACAAGAAAAAATATTCCATAAGATAGCAAGGGTGTTTGGGCACTTCCGGATACTCTCTGCTCGCAGGGTCACAAGCTTGATGGTTTCGGCGCCACCCCATTACAACGCCGTCGAAGAAACTGAAGTAGACAATGCAGCAACATGTCGACATCGAAGCGAACAAACCGTTCGGGCAGTGGTTCTGCGTGGCTCTCCCGGAGAAGAAGCACCGGACGGAACTGGCTCGACGAATTAAGAGCCAAATGAACCGAAAACGGTGCGTGATCAACCAAATGCGTCGGCATGACGTCTCTGGAGCTTTCGGGATCAGCTTTACCAGGTGCAACTTCAGGAAGAACTCTGACGCAGTGAAGGTCATCAGATTTTGTTCCACATCGCCGGCGGGACCGGTGCCAACCGATTCACCGCGATGTCACCAGCGCCAGAACCGTGCGATGTTTGGGCATGGCACCGAAACCGCCGGCACATGGCGAAGCGCTGCGTGGATTGGGCGGCAAACCGACCACGGACCCGAT
>JASCZW010008240.1:0-53318 GCA_034211315.2 Aedes japonicus | reverse complement strand
AATTGGTCATCACATAATTTGGGATCGATCAAAGACTAGTTTTGTTGATATTTTTTTTTGTTCCAATAATAGCACCAACGATCAATATGAAACTAGCAATCCTGGAATTGGTTCACTGTTGCCTAGAACCCCTAGGTTTTATTTTCACACAATATTTGAGGTGTGTTGATGTGAATCATTAAGCTTGAGACCAAGCTTGGTACCAGTGTGCTAGTACTTCCTGAACCAAAGAAATTTTCTTCATGACTATCCGCCCGCCACGCAATATTAAGCCCAACAAACTTACACATTCGAATATTCCCGAACCCGCCTCTCCCCATACTGCGTGACATAATTATTGGATCTTTCCACTACTCTAAAATTGGATTCAACGCCTAGAATCTAATTTTAAATCCTTCCACCAATTTTTTTACTCTTCCGACGCCACGATGAATTTGAAATCGAACTGAAAACTACCAGGTTGTTGTTTATATTGTTTTGTATAGTGGTCTTCAAGCATACACAACAATTCAAGCAATTACAACAAAAATTAAAATTACAACAGTATTGTAATTAATTTGGAAAGTTTTTGTAAAACTTAAAAAAATTAATTCCAACTAAGTCCCGAGGTTTTCAAAAAAGTTCCGAGAATTTAATTGAATTACAGAGAAGTTAAAAGAACTTCTGAGAACTGGGAAAAACCAATTCCCGAGAACTTCAGTTGAAGCTCGAGAACTTTAGTGAAGTTCTAAATCCGCAAGGAAGTCCCAAAAATTTCAAATAACCCATTTTAATTTCAGAGAATCAAGGAAATTCGAGAGAAGTCCCCGAAACTAAAGATAAATCCTCAAAACTTAGGATATCGATTCACTGAACTTCAGAGAAGTTGAAATATCAGAGATACGGGACTTGAATGGATGATACATACAAGGTTTAGAAATAATTCTGATCGTTGTGAAGTTTTGAGAAAATATTGAATGAACTTTTCCAAGACTTTCATATCCTTTAGCTCTATGAAATAAGTGCTGAGCAATTTGAATCGTGAAACAATATATGACAGGTGTGATTTGAATTGATGGTTCATTATCATTTTGGCTTTATGGCACTTTCTCAGTTATTAATTGAAAGTTTTCAATGCCATGTAAATTTTTTGCATTAGTATGATTGTGTGGCAAGTATAAGCCACATCCAAATAGTTTTGCTTTGTAGCTGCGGCTTTGCCGACTGAGCTAAGGAAGGACTTTGATTGTTATTATGCTGTATGAAATCACTGTTCATCTTGAAGTCTTAAATTAGGAAGGACTTTGATTGTTATTATGCTGTATGAAATCACTGTTCATCTTGAAGTCTTAAATTATGCATAGGACGTTCTGCAAATCTTTGACACCCTAAAGGACTTGGAAATAGTTTCTGAGCTAACTGGTTTCTAAAAAACGGAACGTGATTTAAACTTTTGAACTGTTGAAGACCTTCAAAATAATTCCTGAGGCATCCTGCAGTCTTGAAAAAAAATATTTGGAGGATTTCCTTGAGCTCTTTGATATATTTAAGGTCTCTGAAATAAATTCTTAGCAATCTGTTAATATTTCCACAAAACAACATTCGTTTTCGCTACTTGACCGAACTGTATCTGCTTCAATTTCGCAAGGCTTATTATATTTCTGCTAAGGGTAAATGTCGTATACGTTATAACAAATACGGAATCGGTCGTCAACAATAAGCGAAATGGTCCTGGAATGGTTTGTGGTTATGTTTCTTCATTCGTGAACAGAATCATGATAACATGAACGGATTTTTTTTTCAGATTTTTTCTGTGTATGAATTGGCTTATTTTTCTCTGTGTATGAATTTGCACATGTTTACCACTCAAAAATGCCCAGAGTGTCAAATAAATTATTTGTTAGACTTGAGCAAATATACTTGTCAAAGGGTATTGTAAATATTTGATAACACACCATTTACTGTTTCGAAGCCATTCGCCAATCGCATCCATCCAGAGAAATCACTCGGCACAAAGTGTTGCTTACCTACTCGCGGTTGGTGTAAGAAGAAGGAAGGAGACAATGGCGGTTGGCACGATGTATAGAAGAATCCAAGTTGAAAAGAGAACACAGCGGCGATAAATCCGACAGCCCCATGTGAAAGCATAGGACGAACGTTTTAAAATGCTTCTAATAAACTCAAATGAAAGTTTAATTAAAAGCGGTTTGTTGTATGATGTAAGAAAAATCCTAAACTGCACAATAGGGGCATTATTTTGATTGATTTTTTATTTTGCTGAAAATGTCTTTATTGAGTAGTTTTGGATTTTTCTTACATCATACAACAAACCGCTTTTAATTAGAATTTTATTTGAATTTTTTATAAGCATTTTAAAATGTTCGTCCTATTCATTAACATGGGAGCTGTCAGATTTATCACCACTCGGTGTCTTCTTCTTTTTTCAACCTGGATTCTTCCATTGACGGAGTGAATACTCACGGTGAGTTCCAACTTCCAATACGCAGGGTTGCCACATTATGTTCAGCGCAAGCGACACTGTGACATAGAACATAAGGGAAGGTCCATTAATTATGTCACGCAGTAAGGGGGGAGGGGGGTTTGAGAAAACGTGACGATCCATACAAAAAAATTTGGAGGTCCATACAAAAAACGTGACAAGGGGGGGAGGGGGGATTAAAAAAAGTCAATTTTTGCGTGACGTAATTAATGGACGTTCCCTAAGCTTATTGTACACCTTACAGGTATCACACTATTTGACAAATTATCAAATAATTGGAATGACAAACACAAACCAAACATTTGCCATAGCATTCCCAAGTAACCACAAGCATTATATTATTGCACCTAATCAACCCAAAATCAACATCGGTAATGCGGGATCGCATCAATTCAACAGTTGTCAAGTAATGAAGCGTTGGATTAGCTTGAGAATGTAGTGATGCATTACCAATGCAGTAATGCTACTTTAGCAATGTCTTATGGCATTATAAAAGATATAGCATTAGTTCGATCTTAGTGGGGCCCTTTTCAGCTTTAATCCAACTTCAATGATGCACTAGACGTAATAAATATGCCCTATACATGCATGCTACAGCCTCGTGGTTACTTGGGTTATTAGGTCAAATATATTTGGCGATCACACGTTGGTCAAATATATTTGACCAAATTTGCCAAATATTTGGCGTTTCGTCAAACAGTGTGATCTCAGCTTTATAACTCGCAGCTGTAGGCTGAAAACCGGAAAACCCCACTAGCGCCAAACAATTTTACTCTATTTGCCAATGTTTGCATTGTGGCGCATCTAGTGCGCTGTACAGCGCATCTGATTTTCTCCACAGCACCACTAGATGCGACACTTTGTTGTTGTTAAATTGATTTGCACGAGTGATTTTTTCCGGTTTTGAACTGCAACGAGAATATTCTTCAAATTACACGAAAAATGTAGGTGATTGTATACGGAAATGTTTGTTGTTTCAACAGTTTTCGATTGTTATTTTCAAACAGCAATTCAGTTTGAATCATACTAAAATTTGTTTGAAACAATCCATATAAGCGGTGGTAAAATCAAGCAACAAATCTGATTGTTTTCGTAGCTGCCATAATGAACGTACACGATCAAGTAAAATTGATCAATATCGTGACTCTAACGACCTTATCGGATGAAATCCGATCGAATCGAATGAAATCCGATCAAATCGGATGAAATCCGATCGAATCGGATGAAATCGTGAATAATCGAAAGTAGCAGACATTATTTCACCATAGTTAGATTAATGAGAGTTATTGTGTAAAATTAAAAGAATCATGGATAAATCAAACTTATCCACTATGAATGGATAAATGTCGCACCCCTAGGAAAATTGTGTCATCTATGCTTCAGTGTCACTTTAAAAATATTAAACAATAGTGTAAGGTATAATCCAAGAAATAGATGCGGAAATGTTTACATAATTAAAAAAGACAAAATGACATAACTCGCTTTTGTATTTTAGTTGAAAGAAGTCTAATTTTGTAAACAAAAAAATACAGACTATTAAAGATATTCCCAGACATTTAAAAATTTTATCACAGACATTTGAAAAAAATACCTGGCATCCCTGCTCGCTGTCTTCTTCTTTTTTCAACATGGATTCGTCTATAGATCATTGCACGATGGCGTCATCAATGCAATTTTGACAGTTCAGGGAGCTTGTTTACTTGGACTTAGAATATTTTCAGTGAGATCGGTTTGAGATTTTGTGCTCTAAAGTTATTACGGTTGAAGTAAAACGGCAGGAAGACAGACACCAGTACTTATTTTAACATCGTTTCCCGAATCTTATCGTACAGAGTCCGGAAAAAGTAAATGCAAATTTTTGTTTGAGCGGTTCAAATTCTAACACCTTGTAAACAAGCTCCCTGAACTGTCAATAAAGTGAGGTTAATACATTCGGTGCAATGATCTATGAGTGCCGTCCGATAGACACTCACGTAATAGACCGGACAACGTGCCGCCATGTTGTACCCAAACCCAACATTTTCCTCGCATTTCCCATATGATTTGACAGTTGTTTTGGATACATCAACTGTGCCAGACTCACGTTGTCCGGTCTATTACTTGAGTGTCTATAGGTGTAACTAGAAAACTTTTTCTAGTTTTATAATATCCACCATGGATTAAATAGTATTTTTTATTCGGGCGGGTATAAAAAATCTTTCGAAATGATCTGCAAGTGTAAACTCGTGTCTTGAAGGTCAGCATCGATTATGGATTGGGAAATGTATCAAGAAATACATGTCATAAATGTGGATATGAAACCAAGTCCCAACCCATGCATAATAATAAAATGAGCATTTAAAACAAAGAACAGGCAAAATGTTCTATTTGCCATATCTCTAAAGCTGCCATTAATCTCAAGTTCACATCACCATAAGTATCGTTACCCTTCACTTCCTCGACCCCAATCTTATATCCTGTCTACCCATAAACTTCCGATAATAGTTTCGCATGTTTTCCGAAAGCGTTCCGGTGCTCCGGTTTTAATTAGCGCAGATAATTACACTATAACAAAGTGTTACGACCGTGCTCAGCTCGTGCATACTCTCTCGTTGTGGCAGTGATCGCATGAGAAAAATTAACCCCATACACCTTAAAAGAACGTTGGGTTGGAGGAAGGAGTGAGGCACTGTAAAAACTGTTATTCCGCCCCGGACCGTCTCGGCATAGGGTAATAGAATAAGAATCGGGATCATGTTGGAGTATAATAACCTCCATTTTGCGACCACCCAACAATAGACGTGGGAAAATGCCTGCCAAATGGAGGATATCACTTTCTAGAAACATGACACATCATGGTAATTTGTCTGCCTTTTGTTCGGTTAGATTAGGTTTTTTAAACGCAGTTTCCCGATGGAACATTTCTCCTCAGCCTTCAGGCAAGGTGGGCTTCTGTGGGGCAATATTACGCATTCATCGTCGACTTACTACTCATTAAAGCCTGCAAAAGAACAGAACAGAAGGATCAGATTTCTGAATACGCAAAGTCAACCTCAATGAGGCATAGGATTTTATGAAAAACGAAAATTATAATTAATCACACTACTGCCTCCCTGTCTGGAAAAGTGCTACAATTTTATGATGCAAAGCCAAGATCCTCTGAATAGCCTATCTGCTCGTGACTTGCCGGGAAAGCGAACGAGGGCCGCAATCATGGAGGGTTATTATTAACCAGGGCTTGCATGTTGCCACCTAGAAATAATGGCAGCACTCGGGCACTAAGATTGTACCGGGTGTGCTTTGGCAAATGAAACATGAGCTTTTGAATTATTTTATGATGAGTTTATTTTTAACTGCCTTTACATCGGGAATGTAAATTGCCCTGACTGGCTCAATAAGACTTGTATTGTCTGCTCTCTGTGGTGTGATTGTATTTACAGTAATTATATGATTTCACTACGGTTTCTTGGAAGCAACTTTCGATGTCGAGAAGTTTTCAATGGAGAATTTTAGTTCGCAAGCGATTTCAGCCATTTCTTCAACCAATTGCGTGTTTGTTTATCTCTTCGAAAAGTAGTTAAAAGAACAAGGTATGGTAAATGCGGTATCACTTTGTCACTATTCAGCAACTTCTAATGCTATCAGTCCATTAATTCAGTTTAAAGTTATATGAAAAAAAAATCTGAAATTTGAGAGAAAGCAAGATTTAAACTAGTCCCTGTCAGTCCTCGTTTCATAGTTATTCTCCACTGATCCGTTGGACAGTTCCTTCCTAATACTAGTTTGCCGTGAGCTACGAAGCTAGAAAACAGGTTTATTCCTCTCCGAAGCAATCCTCAACGTGATTCTGCAGAGAGCTGATGTCATCATAAGATCTATTGCATAGCGGACAGCGCAAAATCGGTTGCATGTAGGATTGCTCTGCCGGTGATTCAAGCTTATTAAGTGACTCGTTGGTTGCAACCGTTGCTTTATTCTTGGCAATGCGTCTGAAAACATTGGAAGTTCTTTCATCATTAGTTATTCGTTGAACTGCGAACTCCTAGACACTTACCTATTTTGAGTCTCATCGATAAGTTGTTGGTGACGTTTGTGAAGCAGCTTCAGATCGCTAAGTATGTGATCTTTCTCGCTGGCCAACTCTGCCCGAGCCGATCGCTCATCTTCCAATTGGGCCGTCAAATCATCGACTTGTTCCGCAAGGGTTTTTAACTCACGAATGTTCTTCGCCAGTGAAATATTCTTCTCTGCAATCTCCTTGGCCTGACGGTCTTTGTTTTGAGACATTACATAGAAATTATATTCAAATTCCGCTTGCTGTGCAAATAAAATAAATAATTATCAAAGGACAGAGAAACATTCGCAATATTCATACCCGAATATGCAGGGATGCATTGTACTCAAGTAGCCAATAATATTTTCTCTGTAGATCATTCATCTCCTTTTCGTGTTGTTCAATGTTTAGGCCGGCGTTGCCGGTTTCCGGTTTATTTGAATTTAGTGCCTCAGCCTTGTTCTGCAGAAAGGATTGCAGCATAGATGTAACCTTTTTCATCTCATCAATTTCGACTGCCGCGGATGATCGGATTTTTCTGTTCTGTTTCTGAAAATTCAGTATTTCCTCCTCGAGTATTATCATTAGCTTTCCCTGCTGACTTAGAAGAAGCTCAGCCGAGACAAGGGCCTCCTTGAGCTGTTTGGTTTCATCTTTCAATTTCACGATAACAGCATATTGTTCGTCGAATTTTCGCTTCGATTGCAACGCGTTTTTACCTGTCGGCTCTGTCGATTTTGATGACTCACTCGCTTTAAATTTGTTCGAGTTGGCGCGGTTGGTATAAGTTGCCATGATTTAATCCTTCGTCTGGAATCTGTACGTATGGATAAATGAAGTCGGTGTCGATCACAGGACTATGAAAATATCTACGAAGGATATCCCTTATATCCGATATCTACAATTATCAAAATATTACGTACAGCAGTATTTACGTCCTAGGTAGTTATGTTCAGGCTCAACGGTCACCTTTTTAAAAACTGTGGTGTAGCAGTGGGCGACTCGATCCATGTTTTACTGGATCGATTTTTTGGGCACGATTAATCGATATTTTACACTCCCGCTTCACTTAACTCAATTTTTGAGTACACACGGCCAGCCGTTTCAACTCAGTTTTGAGTCGTTTTTGACTCACTTTCGTCATTAGTGGAGTCACTCAAATTTGAGTAAATGTCACTGGCATTGGCAAGTCGACAAATCAAAAACATCGACTCAAATCAGATGGATGTTTTTGATTTGTCGACTTGTCAATGCCAGTAACATTTACTCAAATTTGAGTGACTCCACTAATGACGAAAGTGAGTCAAAAACGACTCAAAACTGAGTTGAAACGGCTGGCCGTGCAATTGAATGCTGTCTCTTTTTCTCTCACGGAAATGTTACTCAATTTTCGTAAAAAGTGGATCTACTCAAAAATTGAGTTGATCCACTTTTTAACGAAAATTGAGTAACATTTCCGTCAGAGAAAAAGAGATAGCGTTCAATTGTACTCAAAAATTGAGGAAGGTGAAGCGAAAGTGTATTGAGTAAAGTGACGCGGGAGTGTAGCAATGACGTCTGTACGGTCTGTACAGGTGGCTAAGGGCGCCCCCAGGGTGGAAGCGATCGCGACGCGATGCGAAGTTTGACAGATCGCGCGATGTCGCGCGACCAACCTCCGTACATTTAAACAAAGCGAAAACATAGCTAACACACCATAGTGGACGCGACGCGACTCGACGCGATGAGCGATTTCCTGCGATCGAACAGGACGTGCACTGGTTTGTCGCTCGGTGTCGCGCGATCATATATCTTCTTCTTCTTTTTTTAGATTTTTTTTATCGAAACCAAACCGCTTCGACTTATTGCCCAAAATTTTCAAAAGTCGTGTGCATTATGGCGGAAGATGGATTTATCGAAGCGAATGGAAATGATATGGAGATGATTTTCGGTTAATTTTCCTCAGTGAAAAGTGCTTCTAATCGCGTTCACTATGGGTATCAAATCGCGTCGATTATCGATTCGATTAGGATCGCGTCGCATCGCATCGCGTCGCATCGCAATCGCTTCCACTATGGGGCACATTTCTCAACACTAATATCGATGCGATACCCAAACAAATTGTCAGCGCAAACCACAATTCGATATGAGGTACAAATAAAACCATACGCACTGACGTTTAAAGCTTGTAGTACACTGTTTGTCAAATAGCCAAATATTTGGCATAGGCAGCTAGACAGCTGACAGATATCATAGATGTTTGTCGGATGCCTATCTGCCTATGACAAATATTTGGCTATTGGACAAACAGTGTGCTACAAGCTTAACACACAACAAGCTGACCCAATTTTTATACCCGATCCAGTTTGGAACTGGATCAAAAACGAATTCGATATAAGTGACAAGCAAATTTTGCGTCTCAGATTTTGCGTATTATTTACGTTCGTGTAAGTTTTTTCCTGCAGGAAGCATTGAAAAATTAACAATTTTGAAGACCGTACCGGATTTCTCACAAATCTTTTGGAGTTTTGCTTTATCAAAATAAATGAAATTTACGAATTATTTTATATAAGTTAATTTGAACGATGTTGTCGTTTTCCTCAAAGCATCCCAGTACTTCCGACACTCCTGGACACTGATGGATTTATTCAGGGATGATATAATAGTACAACTTATTTGTTAGCATATAGCATCTCAACTGTTTTGTTGTACCAAATAACAAGCAAGGATGTTTTAAATTTTCTTGGCAAAGAGCAACTTTTATGTCAACCTCCTTGTTCCGTTTTGTCGTTTTTTCGTTTTTTCAACGAACTCTATATTTTCTTCGTCCAATATTTCAAACTTCTTCAAACTCTTCGAGCAAATCAAAATCGAAAAAAAAATCTTTTCGAGCTCGGCTCTCTTTCTGACATTTTAACATTTTTCCCCTGTTCGAGTTCAAACTCTCAAAATCCGCCCGAAAACAAATCGGAATGATTTGTTCCCGCCAAAGAAAAAGTGTGTAGAGATGAATTTTATTTCCCGGAGTAAATCCCGCGAATGGGTTTACACTTCAGGAAAACTATAATTTTTGTGTAGACTTAATTCCTGCCACGGGAATTCAAATCCCGGGCTCCCTTTTAAAATACACAGGTGCCCAAATCCCGTGACGCGTTTCCCGAACTGTAAACCAGCCTTTATCAAGGACGTCGAAGGAGAATGAAAGATTCACTCCAAACGTGCTGGTTCATTTCCTAAATGAAACAGTTGCTGGACAGCAGAAACTCTCTCTCTAGTCACTGGGCCCCTATCGAGTGCAAGTCAACGTGATCGGTTTCGTGTGTATGTGAAATAAAAGCTGCGGAAGCTATGTTTCGAAAATACGCAGAATCTATTACCGCTGTCCTCAAGCATGAAACCCAGATAATTATCAGTACAGTTCATTGTCTCAGCAAAGGATAACAACAAAATCTTTTTTTATTTTTATTTTTATTAGTGTATATTGGACGAGAAAAACTTTTTTTTATTGAATTAGCTTACATAAATTTTATTTCACAACGCAATTTTGTTCATTTTTCTAAAATAAATACCATAAACCTGATTGAAACAACTAATTATCATCCCTTACATGATATGCATGACTAATGCATTCTATTTGTGTAATTTATAGAAAGTATGTGTCCAATTTATGGATTGTATTACAAGTCCTCATGCATTTGATGAAAACATTGAAGTCATTATTTTGGCACATACTTTTCATGTGCTAACCCCCATTGCAAAAATCCATATGGTTTTGCACATGGATCGTATGGGGATTTTCTTTTGAGTGTATAGCAAGGTGCTGGCTTCAAGGTGTAATTTGGACCAAGGGGCTCTCCACCAGTGAACCAATTTCAAATCACTACACGTTAATTCTGAGGTACTCATTTTTTGACTACGTTCTATGCATTTCAATGAACATCCTCCATACGCGAGGGGCGAATCACTACATATATAACTGAATCGAAAATGTGTAGGAATTTAGAAAAAATGCGTAGAAAAAAACACCAGCGCATTCAATGCGCTAAAAAATGCACAAATAAATCAAATGCGCTCAAAAATGTGCAATGAATGCATTTTAAAGTGTGTCAATGTGTTGAAATATGTTCTAAAAATGCCTTAATGTACTTCTTAATACGTGAAGCTGAATCGAAAATGCATAAGTGATTCGCCCCTCGTCCATACGTCAAAAAGTGCATACTTTTTAATCCCAAAAAATGAATACTTTTAAATCCTTTTCTTTTCCGCGTATGATATAAAAAAATGCATAAAGAAAAGGCTATCATCGAAATGAAAATGAAGATTTGTTCTAGATCTACCCGCATAATCACAAACCAATCCTGGATCATTACCCTTATTGTTGACGACCGTTTCCGTTACTGGTACGACATTTATCCTTATTGTTGACAACTATTAACTAACAATCTGCTATATAGTTTTAACAATATTTCAGATGGTACAAGGCCAAATAACAGTATGCTGAATAGGCGGTTAAGTAAGGTTACTATAAGAAAATGGCAATTTACACGAACAAAATTTGTGCTGCACTCTATGCCAAAAAGTTAGTTTTTAATCCAGACCGAGTGCAGACAGTAAAAAACCTTTCAATGACAATATGGAAAACGTTAACAATATATGTTAATGTAAAGGTTGTATGGTGAAAATTGGATTAAACTTATCGATAACAATAATTTAAAATGTGATCATATATCTTATATTCGAAATACAGTTAGGACTACATAGCAAATTGTTTTTCGTTATGCGGGTAGTGTTTTAACCGGAAAAAAGTGAAAATAAATAAAAAGGGTTTCTTGCAAGACAAACCTGAATCCATTGTCATGGTCAGGCTACAAGGCATTAATTAGATCGCATAGATTGATCTGTATCTATTATGGTTTCAGTTGAAAATCGAATTTATCGACTAGCGACAATCGATTTTACTCTCATTCTGTACGTTATACCTAATGTCGGAAGTAGTGCGCTGTACAGCGCATCTAATGCGCCATACAGCGCATCTAATGCGCTATACAGCGCACTACTTCCGACATTAGGTATAACGTACAGAACGAGAGTAAAATCGATTGTCGCTAGTCGATAAACTCGGTTTTCAACTGAAACCATAATATTGATATAGAATCAGAGAGGAAAACTTGCTTCTGCAAATCATCAATCCCAGCAATAAGAAACATGTTCCAAACTTATACTGTATTTTATTTTCATGTGGGGGGTCTTTAGAAAAATCAATACGGAATGTCGTTAAATAAAAAAAAAACAGATCCAAACTTTAGAGATATTGGCTTGGAATTTCTTATTCATCTTCATTTCATAAGTGACTAGTTTCTATGCACAATTACATTTTAAAGATGCATAGTTTTTAATCTTTTTCACATGCTGCAAAATGCCAAAAACTTATTCACTTTTTGACGTATAACCTTTTTAGGCATTTTTGCATAAAACCGTTTTAGGCATTTTATGCATAATTCCAGTCTTGAAGCAGAGTGCCTACTTTGAAGTCATTATTGCATACTTCAGATTTACCGTGTTTTTGAGCCACCCTGCACTCCCGCTTCATTTTACACGCTCAAAACAGCCTCTCTTTCATTTGTATCACCGTATCTTTTTTTCTCACGGAAAAGTTACCCTATTTTCGTGAAAAGTGGAACAACTCAAATTATGTGTTGTTCCACTTTAAACGAATATTGAGTAACTTTTCCGTGAGAAAAAAAGAGACGGCAGTACAAATGAAAGAGAGGCTTTTTTGAGCGTGTACCCAATTTTTTAGTACAATTGTATAATATCTCTTTTTCTCACAAGGTAATGTTACTCAATTTTCGATAGAAGAATCCAAGTTGAAAAAAAAGATGACACCGAGTAGTGACAGATCTGACAGCTCCCATGTTAAAGTATAGGACGAACGTTTTAAAATGCTTCTAATTAATTCAAATGAAATTGTAATTAAAAGCGGTTTGTTGTATGATATAAGAAAAATCCTAAAATACTAAATAGGTGCATTATTTTGATTTATTCTTGTTTTTAGCTGATAATGTCTCTTTTGACTAGTTTTGGATTTTTCTTACATTATACAACAAACCGCTTTTAATTAGAATTTAATTTGTATTTTTTAAAAGCATTTTAAAATGTTCGTCCTATACTTTAACATGGGAGCTGTCAGATTTATCACCACTCGTTGTCTTCTTCTTTTTGCAACCTGGATTCCTCCATAAAATTTTTGAGTAGATTCACTTTTTAACGAAAATTGAGTAACATTTCCGTGAGAGCAAACGAGATAACATATAATTGTACTCAAAAATTGAGTAAAGGGAAGCGGGAGTGTAGGTATAAATCGGTTTAAATCGACTTTTTAAACGGTAATGGAGGAATCCAGGCAACGCAAAAGTGAGGTTAAACGTCGTAGATGGCGCTCTTTCAAAATGGTTTTCCGAGCTGTCTAAGCAAAGTAATTGGTGATAAAAAGATAAGAAAATCAACGATAATAACGATACTGACCAACCCCATACAGTTTGAAACATAGCCAAAAAGTTATTATTTATTTCAGTTTTAGATACTACGATGTTTAACCACAGGACTGAAGCGGCTGTCATCTACGAACACCAATCGTGAAGCCGAAAACTTGGTGCTGCGTGTGGTGCTGATTTGACAGCTCGATTTTCTTGAAGGTTTTATGCAGCAAACACAAAATTCGCGGCAGAAGTTATCGTGTTTTGTCGTTAATTTGATTCGAGAAAAAAAACCCATGTTATACTTAGTGCAGTGGTTATTAAAACGACAATATTGTTTCATTGATTACCAGCCAGGTATTAGAATGGTTTTTCTTAATTACTGTTACTAGTAGATTGGTAGATGAAATATGGTAAAGAAATATAATCCATTGTGAGCCAAGCTTAAAATGTTCAAATCGTCACTAGCGCCACACCAAAAGTGGCTGGCTTCAGGAACTATCGCTCTCTTCAGTCCTCTGTGTTTAACCTCACTTTAACTTTACGTGGATTTCTCAATAGTAAATAAATTATCTTTTAAATCAAAAACATCTTGAAACTTTGTGAGTGCCCTCAAAAGATGCTTTACCATTAGGATACATTTATCCACCTCTGCCATCAAGCGTTATTACAAATTGTCTTCTTTCCCAATGACAACCACCATCACAACAACAAGATGCAGTTGCAGCAACAATACCTGTCATACATGCAGCGTTCATCCATGTGTATTTTTATCAATTATTCCATTTGAAAATAATTCGACTAAGATATTTCATTAGGGCCTTACTGACAATCGTAAACAATGTCTTTTTCCTTAAATTTCTCATGGCAAAAGGCTACCCATGTAAGCTTCCAAATCTATCGGATAGGTGAACTCTTTCTCTTCGAAATGACCGTGGTGGATTAATTAGGCGAGTTTTCAATGACGAGAAGTTAGCGAAAAAAGTCACTGTTCTGACAGACGTTGGGCCCTAATGAAAAATCTTTGTCGAATTATGTTTTGGTTCGAGATGCATTGCTTCATACAATTGTCCATATTACCCCATACAAACATTTTAGATCAAAGAAGTTCAGTTTTGTTTTTCAAGATTATGAGTAAATTTTCCAAGAGAACAAGAGTACATCAACGTATGATAATTTGACGTTAATTGCATAGGAAGCACTAGTTAAAAAATGGTTGAGTTCCTTAGAGAGTCCAAATTGCCCCAAACTACCCTCCAGACAAGTGCGACAACCTCAGGACGGAGTGCGAAATAAACCCCCACATCGGAACCAGCATCTGGTGAGCATCCAAGGTCTTCGCCTGAATGAAAACTTTTCCTCCTACAAATGGCGTTGCTTTATTTCGTTTAATCTAGCTAATTAATTACACAACACAGCAGGAGGATAACACCGCACCGAGAGAGAACAATGTGCCTACCGTGTAAGAAGGAGATCTTGTTTAAGTAGATTTTAAGATTCCATTCGAAAGTTTCCTCTAATCTGCCTCTGTCGGTCTTAGAACGACTCGCCAAAGGTGAATACTAAACTATTACATCACACGTGTCAGTCAGCGAGTTTTCATATGATTGACGTTGCCGAGTGAAAGTTTTGATCCTTTTATGGCGAACGATTAAAATGAAACTTATTCGAATCGCTTCAAATCTCAAAGAAGTCCTATTCCGAAAGTTCACCAGAAATTATTCTCCGACAAATTCTCCACGATGGAGTGAAAAACTTTTCCAACCACAGCGGGCTTCCATCAAGCTCATCAGCCAAAATCTGCGTAAAATCTCCATCGCCAGCAAAAGGGCTTACCGCTATCCGTTCTGCCTATTTGTTTGTCGCGCCACACGGGACCTTGTTTGTTGCCGGGCGAGCCTCAAATCCAGATATTTTCCTTCACCCAGAGAAACGCGCTCGGTTGTTGTTTTCCATTTTTTTTTCCTGCCATACTGCTGCTGCTTCCGAAGCGTAATCAACCTCCACTATGGTTCCGTCTACGGTGGCGTTCTTTCCTGGCACGGGAAGTTTTTCGGACGACAACGACGGAAAACAAGTAGGCGTAGAGATGTGTAGAACGATGATCTCCGTGAAATTAGCAAATTGCTTTGGTCAGTTGCTGTCACATCGTTTGGGAATAGTCACGCCTTGGTTCCGATTGTTTGGAGAAGGGGCCCTTCAGTAGGATGGGCGAATGTTAAGCCGGAAGGCTTACACCGTCTAGTTTTCGGGATTCATTTGCGGGATTGTTGTTGATAAGTTGATGACAAGGGCGTTGTCAAGAGAAATGTTAACAAGCCCTCTCTACTACAGAGTTGTAACAGTCATTTTCGAGTGAAGGCACGAATTGTTGTTCGGACAGTAATGTGCTGAATTTAGCGGAATGAAAATTTCCATCCCACTGCATCTCATATTTCGTTAAATCCTCCTTCTCAGTAATAAAAACGGGATCCTTTTATCATTCATTCTATTCTATCGCAAGATCCGGTTTCCGGTGCGTTCCGCGTTGTCGACGATGTATCTTCAGCACAGACATCACGAGCCCAGTCATTCGAACCGAGCAGCGTGGAATGGTATCGACCCTCATCCTCCCGCATTTATTTTTCTCTCTCTCTCCCTCGCACACATGCTCCAACTGAAATACGGAGATCTCCAAGCGAATGGATACATGCGAAATTTGAATAATTGATTATTCATTCTCTTGTCTTGTTTGGATGATGCTGCTGCTGCTTCTGCTCCAGCTATCATGCGCTGCACGCTTCATCAGTCAGAGACCGACATCATCATGCGCTTCAACCCGCTGCTTCGGCTTCTACTGGTGCCGCCGCCATTGTGGATGCGGCTCGTGGGGGAGCCAAGGAAAACAATAACCAAGGGATCCGGCAAGAAAGGACAAGGGAGTAAGCGTGATGAAGTTTGCTTTTGTTAGGATGCAGAGGAAGGATCATCATTTTTCTCGGTTTGACCAGCTTTTTCTGGCTTCTTTGCTTGCTGTTCGAATGAATTTATTTTTCATTGCAAAATGGTTTTTTCTCTTCTTCTTCCTCGTATTTTACTTAAGAATTCCAAGAAGGATCCAGGCTTGGGAAACAGAAGTTCAGGCTGTAAACTTTTACTAATTACGCTCTTAGCAGATTTCGTCCAGAAGTTGAAACCAAACTAATCCGTCCATTTCGTTCAGTTATGCTCTCGCCTAAGCCAGCTCTAAGAAGTTGAAGAGCTATTCAATTTAAATTTATATTTAAAACTGGAATTTATCATGATTGCTAGTCTTACCGTTACCGTTTTGCTGACAAGCTTAATTGTTTCTCTCCGTTGTGCTATGGTGCAAGAATTCATGTACAAAATTGGACAAAACATTTGGAACCAATTGAGAAATCCACGTAAAGCTAAAGTGAGGTTAAACATCGTAGTATCTAAATCTTAAATTAATAATAACTTTCAAGCTATGTTTCAAACTGTATGGAATTGGTCAGTATCGTCATAATCGTTGATTTTCTTATCTTTTTTATCACCAATTACTTTGCTTAGACAGTTCGAAAAACCATTTTGAAAGAGCGCCATCTATGACGTTTAACCTCACTTTTACGTTGCCCGAATTCTTCAATAGGGGTTTAATTTAAAAAAAAAAACATTCTTTTTCGTCTATATCGATGACGGGCGTTCTTCTTAGCACCAACATATTATTTTTAGATCTCAATTTTTCTCGCTTTTAAAACCCAAAAAAATCAATAATTATTATTTTTACAAACTGGCGTGAAGTTCACAAAGTGACAGCAACCTGACCTGCACGCTAAGATAAGAATACCTAAAATTAGGTATTAATTTTACCTAAAACTGGGTATTGTTCACAATACCCAAAATATCGTTAAAATTTGACGTAAATAAACAGTAAGTTTTACTGAGATTTGGGTAATGTTCACCTTCCAATACTGGACGTTATTATTTACCTAAAATTAAATAAATTTCACGGTACTGAAGCAAAGTGGTCGCCATATTTTTCCAAGTGAAAACGTTACTTATTTTCTTATAATCATATTTTAAACATGCCGAAATCGTTGAAGCAATAACTTTTGCATCCTTATTTTTGTTCTAGCTCCAACGGATCCTTGGGAAGAAAATTTGATGCAGAACGGTGCAATAGGACATCAATGTTGGATCAATGCAGATAAAATATTTCTGTAGTGTAGGAATCCAGCTACATGCAAAAGTGAGGTTAATCGTCGTCGTCGATGATGCTTTTGCAAAATTATTTTTCGAGTTGTTTAATCAAAATAATTCGTGATTAAAAGAGCAAACACTTTTTCGATAATGACGATACTGACCAATAACATATAGTTTAAAAAAATAACCAGAAAATTATTATCAATTTCAGTTTTAGATACTATGATGTTTAACCTCACTTAAGATTTACTTGGATACATCCAAACTCTTTATTGATACTTTTTTTTAATACAAAATAAAATCTGTTATACATTTGATTATTTGTTTCTCCTTGAGTGCAGAATTTGTAAAACTAGTCCAAATGTATAAATTGTTAAATTGCATGTCTTTTTTCAATCATTCTGAAAAATAAAACTACAAAAATACCCAACTTTGAGTAAAAAGTAAAGATACAAAATCGATAATATTTAACGTTTATCTTCCTTCAATACTATTACCCAATATTAGGTAATCTGTGTTTACGCATAATTTAGGTACACAGAAAGAAATCTTGTAGTAAAAACTACCATTTTACCCGACTACGCCTATTTTTAAAACTACCATGAAATTTCAGTCAAATTTACTACGTTTACGGTAAAATCTTCAACGTTTGTGGTATATTTGACAAACCTCATATTGATATCAACCGCACCATGGTTGATCTAATCGCAGGCATGGTAAAATCAAACGCATTTGTAGTCAGCTGAAAATTGTTGGTGATTGCGCTTAATTTAACCCTCGAAATGGTAGTTTCTACTGCGACTTTTTTTTTGCGTGTATGTGCACTTATGAGCGATTATCGGTACTTTTTAACGATCTTTAGGTATTCTGATCTTAGGGCATCTTCAGCGGCGGTCTATTTTTAGATCAACTTTATACCTGATTCACATCAGCAAAACTTGAATAGAACTAGCTAAAATAGACCAACTTTGCGTTCCCCGCACCAGTGTTGTATTTCTTGTTGTTAAACCCGCCAACACCTGTCATCCTGTCGATCATTCAACATCAGAGATCAGAATTTTTTTCAGAGATCGCAGATTTTTCACAAACATTTTGCCATTGATTGGTTTGACCAAATAATTTTTAATGCCAGTAGTGCATCGTTAGCTGACGACAAGGAATACTTGCTCTTTTGTTTGGCTAAAGGTGAGTGTGTGAATGCATGCATTTCATTAAAACGATATTAAATAATGCTGATTTGTAGTTTGGCAGCGGATAAACGTCGAGTCGAAACGGAGAGGGTCACATCCTGGATGACGCCCAAACGTCGACCGTGATTTCCGTTCCGGTCATCAGCTGTTCCAAGACTACTTTAGCGACACGCAAACATACAACTAGAAGCACTTTCCGCGTTTCCACATGCCAAGGGAGATGTTCCTGGACATTATGCGACAACTGCAGTCAACTAGAGGCTTCTCAAAAATTTATCTGTATGAGCTATTTGCAAGCTCATACAGTTGAATGTATGACCAATCTATCAATAAACAGATTGTTTACTTTAAAGACTTCATTTCTTCTCATTTCCGAGCAATCGAAATACTATTCGGAATCTCGGAACCTCCGCATCAGTCATCGTTTTCTGGAAAATGCAGTGGCTGTCAAAAAACTAAGACAAGCATTCGTTATGAAGGAATGAAACGAAAAGGCAATTCACTAGCACCGGGAGCAAGTGGAGGTAATTATCAGCATTCGACAGCAACACGACTTTTAAGTCCACCGCCAGCATCACATGCAGCAAACACGGTTACTTTTCGGCTCACATATTCAAATATTCCTCGGAATATACTCAATAAAATTGAGTTATTGTTTAGTAAAAGCTGAAATTTTACTCAATAATTGGTATTATCAACACGGAGAAAAAACAGTCCCATTTGAAACAACCAACATGTTTGTTGACATCCAAACTAAAAAATAAGTAAAAATCCGTTTTGTGGTTTTCAACCAACGATTGTGTTTTGAAACAAACTGGCAGGTTGGTTGTTTCTACCCAAAGATATGACCACAATTCAACTCAAATTATGGTTGTTCTTATGTAATATTTTTGTTGTTTCCACCTTGAAAGAGGTTTATTTTTACCAAAATACAGGTTGTGCTGACTCTGGAAAACAAACTAACATTTTAAATTAATTCAACCAAATCGGTGGTTAAATCAAACTAATATTTTGTTTGGAGAAAAAATAACTTAAAATTTAGTTTGAAACAAACAATTTGTTTTGGGTTGTTTCTCCATCATCCATTCGCAATGACGCTTATAAAAGGTCCGGGCAACGGTGTTAATGAAACATGGAAATGTATACATTGCGGAATTTTAGTTTCCTCACAATGTGAATCGTTTCCACGGTACTGCTGTTTATGGTAATGTCAAACTATCATTTCACAGTATATTGAGTGTTACGATAGTTTGACGTCGTAACTTACTTGCCCAGAAATGTTTGCTAATTTTTGCTTCCATCACAAGTAAACTGCCTGATGTACCGGACCTTACATAAACGTCATCGACGCAGTCCCGCTGCATGTTCTGATGTTGTCAGTTAACAACTCCCCATCAAAGAGACGTTATTCAGTTCGCAATCTGTGTAATAGTTGTGTCGAGTTTTATTCGTCAGTGATTTAAAAAATACTCTAGTGAAATCGATCGTTCCGATGATGTTCCGCAACTATTGGGATATGTGGAATGTTTTTATCCGTTCGTCTCCGATTATTGATCAGCACTTTGAGAGCGGACAAACTGATTGCGGTCATGTCGACGGCAGTACTTGCACGATCTTCTATTCAACATCCGACAACTACAACCAACCATGGCATAATTCGACCATTGCAGGATTGACGAATAGTAACGGTAAGGACAAATTCCAAATAAACTTAAATGTAAAACAGTTCTCACCTAACGAAATATTGGTTACAGCTTCGCACAATCGTTCAATCATCGAAGGAAAACAAGAAGGAGGATGAGCATGTCTACAGCTCAAGACAGTTCAAGCGCCGTTATACATAATCCCGGCCGGCCATGACATCAGCCAAATCAAGTCATCCGACGGAATACTCTCAATTATCGCTGCCATTAAGGCGATAGAAGATTCGAACGGTCATAAGGCAATCCCAATCATCCAGACTGGACAACCAAGGAAGGAAATTGCCGATACCTATCGCAGATCATAAGGACAAAATTGAGGCAAGAGGTGTTTTCTACTTTCACGTCATGATAAGAAGACTTCGTTTTTCTTATGTGATCAAATTATTGCTGCTAATAATGCAATAAACAAAATTTTCTTCAAACAAACCAGAAAACAGTACAAAGGCTCGCATTAATGTGCACTATCTTAATGTGCACTTTCCTAATGTTTGTAAGCTTTTTTTCGAATACATTTTTCTGAAATTATAGAAAAACGTAGGTAATTGTAAACGGATATGTATGTTGTTTCAAACATTTTCGTTTGTTTGTTTCAAACAGCTGTTCAGGTTGAACCAAACTAAACTTTGTTTGAAACAAACCATAAGCGTTGGTTGCATCAACCAACAAATCTATTTGTTTTTGTAGCTGTCATAATAAAACAACCAACATAATGGAAAATTCAAACGAATATCAGTTGAATTTAACTGCTTAAATCCCGAAACAATTACTCAAAAATTTAGTTTGTTTCAAACACCGTAGGTAGTGAAATCAAATTAATATGATGTTTGTGCCAAATTCAACGTGAAATTCCGGTTAAATGGAACTAGAATATGTTTGCGTTTACCAATCTTTTTTCTCCGTGAAGTAGCGTGTAGTGATTTGGAACGATATTTTTCTTGTTCCAAATTGCTGCAAGAATAGATCAAAACATATACCAGTTTTAAAATGATGCAAAATAGATCCAGTATAAAACAAAATTTACAACACTGGTGCAGCGATGTTTTTGCGTTTGGTCTAAAAAAATAAATCCAATCCACGATTTGGATCACCGTTGAAGATGCCCTTAGAGTGTGCTGAGATTTTTACCGTTCTGCGGGTAGGCGAATTTGAGCGTGTTTTCCCCTCTCATACACGTAGAAAAATTATTTCGTTATACCGACAATTAAGGCAGCATTCATATACAATATGTACGCATATCTGAACGAAATACTAACTTCTTCTTCTTCCATGTCACAAATTGTCACACACTTTTGTATACCCCCCCAAGCAACTATGTCAGTCTGAACAAAATCTTTAAAATGGTAGTCAGTTGCTATCTGTATTACCTTGCGATATCTCAGATTTTCATACAGGTCCACCGTCGATGGTAGAAGATTAGGACTGGTTTGACCAATCCATCAAACTTAATAAATACCATCAAACGGTTCAAGAGTTAGAAGCCGCTTGATGTCTAACGCATGAGAAAACGCCGTTGACGAAGCTGATCGTTTGACTGACCGAATTGCAATCGTAATGTGGGGCCCGAAAAACCAACAGCCTCCGGTTTGCCAATGACCATTCGGTTCTTGATTATCGATTCCAGCGTACGACGGACGGGAATTAGTTTATGCTTGTTTGTAACTATCGAATCAGCTGGTCAGTAATGCGTGATTTTCGTACTCCAGCATGCATAAGTCATGGAGACTGCTTATTGGCAGCCGTTAGGCCCTATCGCCACTCAATAGTAAATTGACCATCAAATTCCTCTCTGTGTGGAGGGGAAAACACGCTCAAATTCGCCTACTCGATGAGAGTGTTGTTGAAATTAATATCCCTTGAATTTGATTCAAAAACTGTTATATTCGTTCTGAACATACTTTCTATTAACTCTGAATACTTTTTATTTAAATTTTTCCTTTTTATTTTTAATGTTAATCTGTCAAATATATCATACACGCTTAGATAATAATACCGAACTCGGTTGAATTTCAACCGAGTTTTCATCTGCTGAACGCTCGGTTGTCTGTTCGGTTAAAAATGGTACAACCGAATTCTCGTTAATTTTTTACGTGCTCACTATCTGTCAAATAAACCGAAAATCTCGGTTGACAAAAATAAACCCAATCAGCAATTACCGAACATCGGTTTACTCAAATATAACCGAACGCTGTCAAACAAACTTTCTGTTGCAGTTACGGAATTCGGTTCTTTATGGCAATAATAGAATTTTTGTTGAAATAGCTTTGAATTTCATAGTAATAAAACCAGTTTTGTCAGTTACATTGTTTATTGATGCAAAAAAACTCTCATACCAAGCCCAAAATTTCCAAAATATCTTGCTCATTATCTAACTAGAAATTAGAAGAAGAATTAGTATCTTCCATTTAATTCCAACTACCTTTGCTTATCTTCGACAGATACGCGTATTTCGTCTACAATGTGCAGACTTCTTCAGTGTCTCGTACTAATAACTCGACTGAAAGAAAACCTTCGCCACCTGCCGTATATATACTGTTTTCTAAATACAAAGCGTTTACCTATCATTATGTTGTTTATACCTATCTTATTATTATTTTGTTTATATCTATCCTGAGTCAAAAACAAGTGTACTTAATATCTACCTCACTTTTTTTTCCTCTATACCTAACCTACTTATTGTGTAGCAGCGGGTGCTCTGCTTCGTCGGGTTTGATGTCGTTTGGGTATTAAGTTGAAGAGCCATGTGTAACCATTGCCTTGGTCTTTGTTTAGTAGATTTGTGTTCTGTTGTTTGTTTATTTCTAAGCTTTCTGCAACGTCTAATTTCAGGGTGTTGATGTAGTCCGCAATATTGTGATGTCATTCGTCGTTATGTCGTGATTTTCCGTGAAGATGTGTTCTGCGACTGTTGATTTGAAGTTATGTGAAATTCCTTTCTCGTTCTGTTTGACAGCCTTAGTTACCTCCGCTAGATGCTCCTTGAACCTTGTTGCCAAGGTTCTCTTTGTTGACCTACATATATTTTGCTGCAGTGTTTACACTTGATTCTGTATACCCCTGCTCTGCCTAATGTGTCTACTGAGTCTTTGGTGGAGCCTAACATCGATGCTAATTGGTTGTGTCTACTAGAAAAAACTAAGTCTAAGCCAAATTCCCTAAGTCGTGGTTTAAGCTTTTGTGTAATGTCTTTATCGAAGGGGACGGATACACGTTTTAGGGGTTCAGGTGAGTCTGAGAGGGTTGTTAGTGATTTTCTATGAAGATGTTTTCCTTTTTGTTGATGATCGCTTGAATTGTCCTCTTTTCGTACCCATTGAGTCTGGCAGTTTCGAAGATATATGCTAGTTCTTTGGCTTTTCAGTTTTATTGAGAGGAAGGATCAACATCCGGTGGATCATGTGGTGGAAAGTGGCCATTTTGTGCTGAAAAGAGTGGTTTGAAGTGTATGGGATGACTCTTTGGGTGTTTGTGGGTTTTCTGAAGATTTCAAACTCTAAAGGAGATGGCGACAATAATTCTCTCTTTACTAGAAGGTCGAGGAATGCAAGTTTTCCATCCTTTTCTATTTCATGGGTGAACTTAATGTCTTTGTGGAGATTGTTGATTTCTTGAAGAATCAGGGAGAGATCGTCTTTTTCACGACGGCGAAGATGTCGTCGACGTATCTCCACCAACGAGTTGGGAGTAATCCTTTCGCTTTTAGGATTGTTTCCAAATTCGCCATAAACAGTTCACAGAGGAATGGGGATAGAGGATTTCCCATAGGGGCTCCTTTTAATTGTTTATAGAATGATCCTCTGAAAGTGAAGTAGTTCTCTTCCATGCAAAGTCGGGTCAGCTTAAGGTATATCCGTACCTTTTGCTTCCATGTTGTGTCATCTCCTTGTTTCAAAAGCCAATCTTCTAGAAGGTTAATTGCGTCCTTGATCGGTACGCTAGGGAAAAGGGCTGTGACGTCGAAAGATACCATTACTTCATTGTCATTTATATGACCTGATGACTGTAGCTGTTGTACAAATTCCTGGGAGTTGCGAACTGAGCTTGTTGGGAATTGCTCGGAGATACCTTGAAATTCTTTTACTAGCCATTTTGCTAGCTTATGGGCTGGAGATCCTACAGATGAAACAATCTCCCTCATTTCGTTTCCGGGTTTGTGGACTTTTGGGAGGCCTTTAATTCTGGGGAGGATGGGGTTTGGTTCACGAAGACGGACTGCTGCATCCCCTAATACTACTTTACACTCTTTTAGTGTTTTGTCCACGTGTTTCACCATGTTTGGTAGGGGGTCTACCCGAAGCTGCCTATAAGGACCATTACTGATCTTAGAAGCCATCTGCTTGTCGTAAGTCCTCCTTATCCATGATGACGACTCTGTTGCCTTTGTCTGCTTTTAGGTAAAAAACAGGCTTTGACTTCAGCTCCTTAACGATGCGAATTTCCTTCTCGTTGTTGTGTTTTTGTTTCTGTCCGTCCTTAATAATGTTCGAAGTGATGGTCCTGGCTGTGTTTTGTAAAGATGTCGGAAGAGTGTTTGTAATTGCTGTCTCCACGTCGATGATGATCTGTTCCACGTCGGGCTTGGTTGTAACCGCGTATCCTAATCCTTTGTTGAGATGAGTCAGTTGTTCTTCCGTGAATGCGGTCGTCGATCGGTTAACAACCAGTCCTTCAATGGGTGGACCATCGGTGTCGTGTTGATGGCAGGTGTAAGTGTGGTCTGTTCCTTGGTGTGATGTGTGGTCCGAGTCTGTTGGGATTCTATTCTCAGCTTGTTGAGTTTCCTATCGAGAACCGTTCGTTTCCTATTTGATTCGCATTCCTCTGCTACCTTGACTCAGGATAAGAACTCCTGGAATTTTACGGGATACTCCTTGGCTAACTTCAGGTGCAGAGAATAGCACTCCAAAGTTTTCCGGTCCAGTTTGTTGAATAGTCGTTTGATGCTGTCCTTGATGAATTCTGCTTCCATTTTCCTGACGATGTGGGCGGGTGTCGATGTTCGTATTTTTAATCCTATGACTTACTGGTATAACTTTATATTTTAAGCATTTCTTCAGAAATGCTACGTCCTTCCTAAGTGCGGCGATGGTTTTCTTCAATCCGATGAATTTGTTGGGCTCTGACGGCTTGGCTGCCATGATGAATCCTAGAGGGTTTGAGCTGTTTAGTGGAATACCTGTAACTAGAAATTAGAAGAAGAATTAGTATCTTCCATTTAATTCCAACTACCTTTGCTTATCTTCGACAGATACGCGTATTTCGTCTACAATGTGCAGACTTCTTCAGTGTCTCGTACTAATAGGACGATCTGTAGGATCTCCAGCCCATAAGCTAGCAAAATGGCTAGTAAAAGAATTTCAGAGTATCTCCGAAGGCAATTTCCCAACAAGCTCAGTTCGCAACTCCCGGGAATTTGTACAACAGCTACAGTCATCAGGTCATATAAATGACAATGAAGTAATGGTATCTTTCGACGTCACAGCCCTTTTCCCTAGCGTACCGATCAGACGCAATTAACCTTCTAGAAGATTTGGCTTTTGAAACAAGGAGATGACACAACATGGAAGCAAAAGGTACGGATATACCTTAAGCTGACCCGACTTTCCATGGCAAGAGAACTACTTCACTTTCAGAGGATCATTCTATAAACAATTAAAAGGAGCCCCTATGGAAATCCTCTATCCCCATTCCTCTGTGGAACTGTTGTATGGCTGGAACAATCTAAAAGCGAAAGGATTACTTCCAACTCGTTGGTGGAGATACGTCGACGACATCTTCGCCGTCGTGAAAAAAGACGATCTCTCCCTGATTCTTCAAGAAATCAACAATCTCCACAAAGACATTAAGTTCACCCATGAAATAGAAAAGGATGGAAAACTTGCATTCCTCGACCTTCTAGTAAAGAGAGAATTATTGTCGCCATCTCCTTTAGAGTTTGAAATCTTCAGAAAACCCACAAACACCCAAAGAGTCATCCCATACACTTCAAACCACTCTTTTCAGCACAAAATGGCCACTTTCCACCACATGATCCACCGGATGTTGATCCTTCCTCTCAATAAAACTGGAAAAGCCAAAGAACTAGCATATATCTTCGAAACTGCCAGACTCAATGGGTACGAAAAGAGGACAATTCAAGCGATCATCAACAAAAGGGAAAAACATCTTCATAGAAAATCACTAACAACCCTCTCAGACTCACCTGAACCCCTAAAACGTGTATCCGTCCCCTTCGATAAAGACATTACACAAAAGCTTAAACCACGACTTAGGGAATTTGGCTTAGACTTAGTTTTTCTAGTAGACACAACCAATTAGCATCGATGTTAGGCTCCACCAAAGACTCCAGTAGACACATTAGGCAGAGCAGGGGTATACAGAATCAAGTGTAAACACTGCAGCAAAATATATGTAGGTCAAACAAAGAGAACCTTGGCAACAAGGTTCAAGGAGCATCTAGCGGAGGTAACTAAGGCTGTCAAACAGAACGAGAAAGGAATTTCACATAACTTCAAATCAACAGTCGCAGAACACATCTTCACGGAAAATCACGACATAACGACGAATGACATCACAATATTGCGGACTACATCAACACCCTGGAAATTAGACGTTGCAGAAAGCTTAGAAATAAACAAACAACAGAACACAAATCTACTAAACAAAGACCAAGGCAACGGTTACACATGGCTCTCCAACTTAATACCAAACGACATCAAACCCGACGAAGCGGAGCACCCGCTGCTTCACAATAAGTATGTTAGGTATAGATGAGAAAAAAGCGAGGTAGATATTAAGTACACTTGTTTTTGACTCAGGATAGATATAAACAAAATAATAATAAGATAGGTATAAACAACATAATGATAGGTAAACGCTTTGTATTTAGAAAACAGTATATATACGGCAGGTGGCGAAGGTTTTCTTTCAGTCGAGTTATTAGTACGAGACACTGAAGAAGTCTGCACATTGTAGACGAAATACGCGTATCTGTCGAAGATAAGCAAAGGTAGTTGGAATTAAATGGAAGATGCCGATTCTTCTTCACTGCACAGATGCCACTCTGCTAAACGGCTCATGGTACCCCATGCATACCTGCTCCAATGATAAACATAGAAGAATGCACCTGTTTGTCCTGTTGCGGTAGCTCCCTGGTTATTAAAACCGCACCTCGAATGCAGAGGCAATATCAAGTTGAAGACTGATAAAAGTTGATTTCCAACAGACGGCAAACTCCACTGAATCTTTCAAGATAATCCCCCGTCAGATTAACATCGTCATACTGCTGTCATTGGAAAACTGTCATCCTCGGACTGAAAATTAAAATAAGGCACCTTATGTTTTATGTTAAAAACAATTTATATAATCTACATCTTACAATTTTCTTGGTCAAATCATTGTTTTTATTACTCTCAGAACCGCGCAATGGAAATTGCGGCACGCACACGCGAGATAAAATGGCTGATCGATATTCAGGCCTTATCGAGTCAGCTAAAATAATCGAGTTTTTTGGTAGACACTGGCATCGCGGAATTGACTCGAAGACTCGATTGACTCGAATGCTTGGTTCAGTTTCAGAAAAATTGAACCGAGTTCGGTGTTATTTTCTAAGGGCATCTTCAGCGGCGGTCTATTTTCAGATCAACTTTATACCTGATTTGCATCAGCGAAACTTGAATAGAACTAGCTTAAAAAGACCAACTTTGCATTTCCCACACCGGTGTTGTATTTCTTGTTGTTAAACCCGCCAACACCTGTAATCCTGTCGATCACTAAACGTCAGAGATTAGAAGTTTTTTTTCCACAGATTTCGAAAATTTTTCACAAACATTTCGCCATTGATTGGTTTGACCAAATAATTTTTAATGCCAGTAGTACATCGTTAGCTGACGACATGGAATACTTGTTCTTTCGTTTGGCTGAAGGTGAGTGTGTGAATGCATGCATTTCATTAAAACGATATTAGATAATGCTGATTTGTAGGTTGGCAGCGGATAAACAAGAGTCGAAACGGAGAGGGTCACATCCTGGATGACGCCCCAACGTAGACCGTGATTTCCGTTCCGGTTATCAGAAGCTGTTCCAGGACTACTTTAGCGACACGCAAACCTATGGAATTTTCTGCGTTTCCGCATGCCAAGGGAGGTGTTCCTGGACATTATGCGACAACTAGAGTCAACTAGTGTGTCAACAATTAACATCCATACTTCTCATGCCAAAGTCACGAGTTCGAATCTCACCCCCAGACAAGTTAAGCACTAGCCAGAATGGGCAGTTATAACATGTTATAAGCATATCTTGATGACGAATTTCTTGTTGAAATTATTTGGCAACCGTTATAACATGTTATAACTCTGTAGTCTGAACAAGGCATTACGAAAATACCCGAAAATACTACGACGGGCAATAATCAAGGAACTAAAATAAAAAAGGGTCAACTAGAAGCTTCTCCAAAATTTATCTGTACAAACTATTTGCAAGTGGTTATCATGACCGGTCTATCAATAAACAGTTTTTTTACTTTGAAAACTTTATTATTTTTCATTTCCAAGCAATCGAAATACTATTCGGAATCTCGGAACCTCCGCATTTCGATCTAGAAGCGTCAGTCCCGGAAAATGCAGTGGCTGTAAAGAAACTAAGACAAGCATTCGTTATTTTGAAATAAAACGAAAAGGCAATTCACTAGCACCGGGAGCAACTAGAGGTAATTATCAGCATCCGAGGCGAGCAACACAACTGTTTGTCCACCGCTGCATCACACGCAGCAAACACGGTTACTTATCGGATCACAAATATACCTCAGAATATGCTCAATAAAATTGAGTTATTGTTGAGTAAGAGCTCAAAATTTACTCAATAATTTGTATTATCAAGTAGCGTGTAGTGTTTTGGAACGGTATTTTTCTTGTTCCAAATTGCTGCAAGAATAGATCAAAACGTATACCAGTTTGAAAATGATGCAAAATAGATGCAGTATAAAACAAGATTTACAACACCGGTGCAGCAATGTTTTTGCGTTAGGTCTAAAAAAATAAATAAAATCCAGGACTAGGATTGCCGTTGAAGATGAACTAACCCACCTCTAATTTTATCAGGAGAAAATGGATAAAATTACCAAGAGGCTACAACCGGAGGATGCACGTTTAGTTGAAATCTTCTGTAGGTATTCGATACTAATGTTGTAATTATATTTGCAGGTATCCTGTGATGTAGTTTAATTTTACTGCCATGAACATGTTCCAGGTTGTTATGTTCTTATGGGTGTTTCCGGTAAAGAGTTATATTACGGTTCGAGTAGCGCAACAAATCGTTTAAATAATTCGGACGGATTAGAAGAAAATATTCTTTTAGTTTTAATCGTATCGAAACGCGTCACGCGCTTTTCGTTTTATTGATTCATACTGACATTAACTCATACACTGGGAAAAATGGTTGATTCGAAAAAGTAAGTGAACATACATAACATTCTTCCCTCCTTTAAAAGAAATTCAAGTTCACGGCGAATACCTACGAGGGACACGCCGTTCTCTGTTTGTTCGACGTAAAACAGGTGGAGCGACTTCTCGACGCCGGTCCGGACTGCTACTAGGTGAAAGAAAAAGTTCATCTGATGAATCGGAAGAATCAAAAGAGCTTTCGGACTATGCGTTGGATTCGTTGTTGGTAGTCGGTTCCTGTGACGTCATACTATCTCCGTAATAATGAGCGCGCGGCGTTGTCTCACCTGGTGTCAAAATCGAAGGACTTGATTCACTTGATGGTATGTGTGTCGACTTATCGCTGCCACCTGTGCCGTTGTAAAAACATCGAATCTGGTCGATGTGACGTTTCAGATGCTTTCCATTGTAAATAATCTCGTAGTGTAGATCTCCCAATAGAGCGTAAATCCTTCCTGCAATCCATTTGTCCATTCGAGGATTTCCTGACAGAAAGTAAACCTGATCTCCTGGAGCGAATGAACGGAACGAAGACTCAAATGCTGCCCGCTGCTTGTCGGAGATTTTCGTGCGGGTATCCTGCGGTATCACAAGATCCAATCGTGTTCGGATGTTTCGCCCGAGGAACAGTTTCGCTGGCGAATTCCCAGTTTCGGCATGAGGAGCTTTCCGATACTGCTGAAGAAATATGTTGTTTAGCTTATTAGCTTATTAGCTTGTAAAGTTTGACTCGTTGTTTCCATGGCTTTCAGTGCACTTTTAACTGTCTGGACGTAGCGCTCGGCTTGACCATTTGTTACTGTGGTTAAATGCGCGAGCAGTCGAAGTGCGCAAGCACTTTATTTACAGCGGCACAGTAAAAAGTGCTAAATGCGCGAGCACTTCTGAGACTTGTATACAATCTTCGCAAGCATATTTGACTTGTGTGCAAGGTGCGCAAGCAGAAACAAGCTTGTTTGCGCAAGCATTCTTGATAAAACAAAATAAAGGATATGAAACATTAACATTAACATATTTTATATTCTTGTCATATATTAACATTGTTTTTATTTTTATTTTAGTTCCCAGTAACGATGAACCACATGGGCCGGAAACAACTTCAAATGCAAGTTGTATGGACGAAGTTAAATTTAAAATATGTTCATGTGTATATGTATAAGAAAAAAAATATGTTACATTAAATTTAAATGAGAATATTGAGCAACTTGATTCTTATTAAAACAATAAACCTACAAGCCTACATTAAATGCTTTTTGTTTTGAAAAGAACCGTAAGAAATCTTATGTTTTTATGTTTGTAAATGTTATGTTTAGTTGAAAACAAAGCGAAATTTCCACTCGACTAGACCTATGCGAAAACTTTGAGGACATCTCGTAGTTGAGTTCTGCATACCTGGTCTGGTCACTAAGCCCCGGAATCGGCATTGCGGAACATATTTGGAAACTAGCTCCATAGGGGAAAATGTTATATTTTAAAAAATGACAATATTGTTTTGGATAATTTCATAACAAAGCGAAATTTCCCCTCGACTAGACCTATGCGAAAACTTTGAGGACATCTCATAGTTGAGTTCTGCATACCTGGTCTGGTCACTAAGCCCCGGAATCGGCATTGCGGAACATATATGGAAACTAGCTCCATAGGGGAAAATGTTACACGCTGAGAATATATTGTTTTGTATAGATTCAACAAATTTTGTTGTTGACTCACGGCTTACCCATAATATTTATTTATTCAAACAATATTGATTTAAATTTTGAACCAACAACAATTTTGTTTTGTTTCTTAAAACGCTGCAAAGGAGGCTTCTATTGAAAACAAAAATCATTTATTGTTGAATAAAAAAAAACTTTTTGGAATCAATGCATTGATTAGACCAAAGCGGTTGGATTAAAAAAAAATGTTTTTTATACATTAAAACCATTGAAATAATAAGAAATTAAGGTAAATGTTTTGTTGATTGTTGATTCCACAAAATAATTTTGTTGACTCAATAAAGATTTCTGTTAGAAATGTTAATTTGCTAACAATATTGGATTCGAACAAAAGAATTGTTGTTTAAAATATATGATTGCGTTTAACTAAAACAATGTGTGGTTTGATTAAATACACAAGAAATTTTGATTCTACTCATTGCGTTCAGCCTACATCAAATGAACTTGTCACTGTGTCTGTTGTTCTATGTTTCTGCCGTCATGATTTAGTCGCACATAGCGCGCCCTTATTCATGCACTGCCCGGATTAAAAGGAAAACTCTGAATAGTACCCATATAAAAAAATATAATTAATAATATTTTTTTATAACAATTACAATAATTGCAATAGGTGAATATTATGCATTGCATAAAATACTGTTGATTTAAGTGATATGAATTAAGCTCTTTTTCTGATACTTTAAATAATTTAAAGACATTTGAATAAACTTGTTGAAATAATATTTGTAACAGTTTGAATACAGTACAATGATTGCAATGTTTTTCGTAATCTTTATATTAGCTTTAAGTTACTTAAATGAAATTAATTGAATGATGTTTGCAATCTTTACTTATTTCAAGTATATTGGAATTAAACATAAAAACAACAAAACTAACAGTTTTTGTGATGATTTTATAGCAACTGAGAAATAGGCTGGGGGGCGTTCGTGAGCGTTACGTAATTAAAGGGGGAGTCTGGTCTCGCGTTACTTATTGTTACATAGGGGGGGGTCCAAAATCCCGTTTTTCTGCGTTACGTAATTTGTGCACAAAGCCTTTTGGATAATTTCATAACAAAGCGAAATTTCCACTCAACTAGACCTATGCGAAAACTTTGAGGACATTCCGTAGGTAATAATGTTTTATATATTTAATTTAATTTTTTTTTTAATTTTTTTTTTTTTCTTTATTGATTCTATTCTATTACTGCCGGTGGTGCTGCCAAACGTTGGTTTGCCGGAACCTCCTGTGGAGGCCCCGGCATCAGCATCGCCTCCAGCTCACGAAGGCGACGCTCAAAAACAGGCCCTGGCGGCCCTCCTCGGCCTCTTCGGCCAGCCCTCCCTCTCCCCCGGTTTGCCCATACAGCCACCGTATATCGTTCCCCGCACCGCGTACAGTAAAAGATATGGTTCATATTCTTAAAATTTCGTCTATCACCGGTTAGAAATGGGGTTCAATATGTAATATGTTTAAACATATTACGTTTGCGATTTCCAATTTGAACATTTTTCTATGCCTGCTCATAAGTACGCTAAAATTAGAATACCCTAATATGTATTTACATAAAACCATGCACGCTAAGATCAGTTTACACAAAGGCATCAGTATAAGTTTTATAATTTTACCTTATGGAATATGATGATGTTGTAAAAATTAAAGTATTCAGAAACCGGAATTCGAACCTTCACGCAAAAAAAATAATACGAAGTTAACTACAAAATACGAATCAATTCAACTAACATTTTGGTTTTTATATGGACTAATAAAACTGCTGAGCTAATTCAACAAAACCTTTGATTTGAAATACAACGTCATGTCTATAGAATTGCGCATCGAGTTTTATTGCTCAAAACGCAATTGCGCGTCTGGCTAGCAAATTATAAATAAAAATAGCCGATAATATAAATAAATTTTGGGATAGATTGGGATAGAAACAGAAATTTCTTTCGAACACGGTACTGACCTTTAGAAATCTTCTTTAAACTACGCACATATATTGCAACATCATACTACGCCCCTCAGTAATCCTCATAGTAAGAGATATGCGGAAGCAGCCATTTTTGAGCCAATTGTGCAGCTAGAGCTGTCAAATCTGAGCCAATCGTGCAAATTTTGCACTGCGGCAAGTGTTATCAGCCTTTTTGCACTGCGGCAAGTGTTATCAGCCTCTGTGTAAAATAAGCACCGTTGCCAAATCGTTGAATCGAATTTCCGCTTATCTCTTGCTATGAGGATCACTAACGCCCCTCATATTTCATATGTATACTAACCTAGTATAGTTGCCATTAATAGGTAAAATTTCACCCATTTCTCTGAAAAGGGAGTCAACTCATTAAATGGGTAAGCTCGACCTACCCATTTATGGGTATATGGCATAGGTATCAGAAAATGAGTATTTTTTTTTTAGTATCATTTTACCATATATTTTATCATATACTCAATAATGGGTTAGTAGAGTCTACGGACATAAGAAAACAAACGCAAGCAACAATTTGATGAAACATAAGCTTTATTTCTTAGACACATAACTTGAAAATAAACTACACGATCAGAAAAAAGTACCCAAAATTAAGTTTTTTTCACCCATCCCGCATGTTTTGTGCATTAAGTTATAATTAGGTATTAGATGAAAACTCAATTTTGGGTTAAATCATTTCAATTCTAATGGGTAAAATTAACCTAATGTTGGGTAATAACATTTCAAGTAGCAATGAATCAAATTAACCTAATTTTAAGTAATGACGTTTCAAATGCTAATAGGTAAAAGTTACCCAATTGTGGGTATTAATATTTTAAATATAAATGGGCAAAATTTACTGAATCAATAATTGAGTTTCAGAGTCATACTGTATACTCAAATTCATTTCAAGAATAAAAATAACAGGTTTTAAAGTGCAGTATTGATTGAAATTAAAGAAATAACCATATCAAGGGATTTATTGTTTTTAGTTCAACTAAACCTGTATATACACTAACTAAAAATTAGAAGAAAAATTAGTATTTTCCATTTAATTCCAACTACCTTTGCTTATCTTGACAGATACGCGTATTTCGTCTACAATGTGCAGACTTCTTCAGTGTCTCGTACTAATAACTCGAGATAAGCAAAGGTAGTTGGAATTAAATGGAAAATACTAATTTTTCTTTTAATTTTTAGTTACAGGTATTCCACTAAACAGCTCAAACCCTCTGTAAATACAGATTTTACAAATATCGAATGTGCTATGTTTGGCTCACATTAAATTTAGAAAGTTCAAATCGAGTAGAAAATATGGTTCGAGTTCAATTAATTATTGGAAAAAAAGTGTACAGTTAACTTATTTTCATCGTTTTTATGATACACGGCACGGTCCCACGGCTACTGTGTGGGAGACCGTTTGCGTGCCCCCGCACTAAGATTGCATGCTCATGAAATTTTAATCCGACAACCGGAAACGACATCACGAAGACATCAATGGCATGCACCGCAGAATGACCGACTGCCAAAACGTGTCAGGGAAACACCAGATAATAATTTCCAGCTTCCATAGCATTCGCAGCGCATACAATATGTGGCAGATCACTGGCATAGGTGATTAGGTGTTCGGTCAAGAGTTCGTCTTTGGATTAATCTGTGCCTGGTTGTAAAAAATGCGCTATAAACTATAGAATATAATGAAACTATTCTGAAATAACATACCTTTATCCAGCGAATTAAGCTTCCACAAGAAAGAAAATAATGTTATCTACTCCCCGAAGAGCTATACGTTGTTGCTATCATCTAGACGATTTTCAATTCTTGCGAATAAATTCAATTCACTTAATTTCTGCACATCCATAAGCAAACAATGCGTTCGCAAGAACATTCGAACAAAATAATGACAACTACGATTTTCAACCAAAATTAAGTTTAAACTACTCAACCGTTAATTGCGCGAAGAGAATGGGATGGTTGAGTAGCTGCAACTCAAAATTGAGTTATTTTAGACTTCAAATAAAACTATAAACGATTTAATAGTTCGTTCACACTACAGCTTATATTACGTGATATGGAGTATTTTGATATCAAATGACATGTACATTATTTCCATTGAAAACTAGATGTATAGTTGCTGATATCAAGATACTCTATATCACGTAATATAAGCAGTAGTGTGAACGTACTATAAGATTCGAAATATCAGTTTTTCATTAATAAATGTTCCTTATTATTTTTTGCACACATTGTTGATAAGATAGATGAAATCTGTTAGTATTGTTGGCTATTTTTTTATGTAAACTAAACGTTTAGTTGGAGGTTTTTTACATGAAGGTAGTTTTTATGACATATTACACAAGAAACAAAAAACCTCGCAAAAAAAAAACTATACCAACCAAAACAAAATATTTAAAAGTGGTATCAAATATCGAACACATAAAAAATCTAAAATTGAGTAAATATGTCTGTACTGACTAGATGGGTGAATACAACCTATTCCAATTTTTTAATTTACCCAACTGTTAACATCACTTGGCAGAACTCAACGTTGAGTTTTTTTTAACTTAATTTTGGATACTTTTTTCTAAGCGTGTACATCAGATTCTTACGGCCCGTTTCAAAGTTATGGTCATGTTTTACATGAGTGTTGCGATCATCAATAACCTTGGATTAAGGCATCGTATAGCCGGACTCTATACATATCAGACCTGCAATATAAAGAATTATTCTTATAATGTACATATTTATAATACCTAGTTCCCTAGTTACCCTGTAGGCTCTCGAGTTAGGCATTGTCCAGATTGATCACTTTTTCCTGAAAATCGGGGCAAGAAAGACGTCAATCCGTAGACAATCACTTTTGGAAAGCTGATGAGAGGTAAAATCTAAGGTGGATGGCAGAAGCAATCAAACGATAAGTTGATACATTTTCAATACCCATTTATGGGTTAAAAAAATACCCATATATATTTCAATAACAAAGGATGCAAATGGGCAATATTTTACCCATTTTCGTGTTTGTTTTATCTACCCATTTTTTGACAATTTCATACAGGCCAGAAAAATGGATGAAATTTTACCCATTAATGGGTTTCTAATTCCTACCGTGTACGAACTTTAGCGTCTACACGCTTGTTTGCGAAAACCCATGAATGGGTAAATAAATTGTCAATCATGCCATGGGTAAAAAATTACCCATTTGAGGAAACCCTATACAAAAAAAGTGATTGTATTTTTACACATTAATGGGTGAAAAAAGAGCTAAAAAACAAATCGGATCCGGTACATCGTTGGTAGCAACCGCAGCTTGTTTCAGTTTATTTATTTTATAAGGACTAAAATAATATTTGAAACTCGCGGAACAACGCAAGTAAGACAAATGATACTTTTTAATCTAATCCAATCTAATCTAAAAACAGAATCTAATCTAATGCTACAAAATTTTTCCTCCAGATCGTCGCTTGTTAAAAACATGCTTTGACAATTGCTTTCCATAGCTATGCTAGAAAAGGCACAAATAAAAACATGTTGAAGTATTTTATTTTTTATGTTGTTGCATTTATTAATTCCCGTATAAACAACAACCATAAGAAGTGCCTAACCACCAATTCGGGGTATCATCCCAACTATTAGTGGTATGGTCATACCATCTATAATATCGTTCATGAATGGTACATGTTTATTAGGATATTTACCATGAATATCCTAATATCCAATCTACCAAACTGCTACATAATCGATATGCAAAAATGAGTATATTTTAACACATTTTGGCTTCTTTGAAATGGGTGAATAAATACTCACTTTCGCTTGATCGCAATGGTTGACTAAATACCCATTTTTAGACATAAACTGATTTTACCCATTAATGGGTTACCCATTCAATGGGGAGAGGCACCCATTCAATGGGGAGAGGCACTTCTAGCGAAAATGGATGTCACCCACTAATGGGTGTTTGCAAACGACCGTGTTGCAGGCAAATATCAATTTAGTGAGAACTTTTTACTAGTTAGTTTAGATTTTTTCTGAGTTTACTTTAGTGAACAGTGTAAACGACATTTGTAGTGCTCTACTAATTATATATGAGTATTTTCAATCGAGCGTACACAAAAAGTAACCCCTTTTAACCCAAATTTAAGTTTCAGGTATCGCGATCGAGTCGGCTTGATGTCGGCTGCATGTCAGTGTATATGCTTTTATCTATATTTTATGTCGGGCTGAGGTTTGCACTGATAGTAAGTTCAGGTATTATTTACAACATAGTGCTTCCAATCTGCCCACCAAGGCTCAGAAAAAAAAAAATCGAATAGGTCAGCCGTGTATGTACTAATACGCGGGTAAGTTATGTTTTTTTAGACGCTTCTTGATGTTGAAGTTTAAATCCATTCTTGAAGTTAAAATCCATTTTTTTTATTTATTTATGTTTCAGCATTTTGTGAGTGACTGACCAGATTAAAATTCAAGGTATGTATATACTTATATTATAGAAAATAAATGAGAACTTTTAACAACTGTACAAACTCAAAACTGTAACCATTGTACAAAATAATTCTACAATATTTTCCTTTTAATCTACAGATCAACATAAAAGACGATTAACGCCGATTGATCATTGGGGGCCGGCTAAACCAATCGATAAACCTATCTTCGTCGGTATCTCGACCTGTGTAGATGTCAGCGGTGTGATCTATTTACACGACGCGAGACTTAAGGGCACAAACCACGTTAAACTGAACGGACGCCATCGACTACCTCCAGGTTAACCGCATGGATTAACAGTTTCACCGAGCAGTTATACGGAAGGCAGTAAGTCGCTATGGAGTTGAACGTAGACTTCGGCACCATTAAAGTAAGTCTATAAAGGAGCTTCACAAAAACGTCATGTGCAACCGTGTTCCAACTCTGGCCAAACTAGTATCGCCTAACCAGTGTCACCCCGAAGCAAACCGACGGAATTTGGCCCTTTGAATTGCTGGATACACTGCACGCGTTAATCGTGGATAAGCAGTGCCAGGTTCGTGTGGACACCGATATCGACACAGATGCTGCGGCAGTGGTTGCTTGCTACATAAAAGCGACGGGAGATTTTGCGTCGGAAATTTCAGGGCATCTACTTTAGTTTAAAATAAATGTGATTGTTATCACTCAAATATTATTTAAATCAATATCACACAGCGGTGATCTCCTTATATAATGTTGTTGGTTTGATTTGCATGAGATTTTAAATTGATTTGGAACATTATTATGAATTGAAACTAATAGAAACCTTGTATTAGAAAGCAACAAATCAGGGAACATTTGTTACTGAAAATAAAAATAAGATATGTATCAATGCCCGACCAATACGGCATAACAAAAATATAACTCAATTATATCACCATCTGTTATGAATAACACCCTTTGTTTTAATTTTGTTTTATGCACTTCAAGCTAATGGTGGAAGAAAAATAATTAACGCATTGGAAACATAATTATAGCACAGTTTGTTAGAATTTACATAAAAATTGTTTATGATTCGGGTTTCTTCACTCAAAAAACAATGCCCCTTATATTTAAGTGCAATTACCTATAGATTTGGGCAAAGTGCAAAGTTATTGCTCTGTATTGGTGCTGCACTTATTTTTTATTAAATGTGGTCAAATACTATTCATGACCCATAGAGTAATTAACCATATGTGCAATAAATATATAGTCTCTAAGTGCAACAGCTGAATAGATATTGATTATAGTGTACATGGATTGCATTAGCTTGTCCTAGCAAAATTCAAATGAGTTTTGTAATACGTTTTATGTGAAAAGGTGCATGGATTTTATTTTATCATAAAAATGTTAGTCTTGGATTTTTTGTATCTTTTCATGCAATAAAACAAAATGAGTGAATGAAAGAGGTTTTATTTGTATGTAAAAATACTCGGCAGATCTGAAATATTCAAAATAAACAAAATAAACACAGTTCCTTCAATACTCCGAAAATTTGCATCGGCAGTTCCCACGTAGGAGAAATGATATTCACCCCGGTTCCATTTCGTGGTTTGAACTGCAACTTATAAATCAACTCCACAGCCGGAATTCAAAACGCCAACGTTTTACCACTGCCAGTCTTGGCAGAAGCAATCAAATCACGCCCCTCAAGCAGCGGCGGAATGGCTTTAGCTTGAATGTCGGTCATTTTTGTGAATCCCATTTCTGCGATCGCTTTCAACGTATTGTCCGAAACCTTACCACGAAGCGAATCGAATTCCTGATGTCCTGAATCGAATTCGTGGCACAAGGTGAACTCTTCCTCTTCGAAATGACCGTGGTGGATTGATTAGGCGAGGTTTCAATGACGAGAAATTCGCAGAAAAAGTTATTTAACTTCGAACCATTTGCTAAACGCATCGACGATTATCAGCAGCATTGCACCTGCTACGGGACCAGCGTAATCAACGTGAATACGTTCCCACGGACCGTTTGGATATTCCCAATGGTGGCTTCTGAACTTTGGCGGTGCTGGTGCGTGACGGGCACACTCTTTACACGCTTTTGCCATTCTTTCGATGTCCGAGTCGATTCCGGGCCAGTAAACGTAGGAACGTGCTAGTCCTTTCATTTTCACGACGCCAAAGTGCGCTACGTGCAGATCGTTCAGGATTGCCTGGCGAAGTACAGCTGGAATGACCACTCGATGTTCGAAGAGCAAGCAGTCAGCAGCTATTGTGTATTTCGATTCCGGGGCCTTGAAGCCAGACTGTTTAAGATTGCGACCTAATTCCAATTCTCGAACAATTTGTCCAAGCTGAGGGTCCTTCCGGGTTTCACGCGCTATGTTTTTGGCTCGTACTGGCAGCTGCTGAATTTGGAGGTGCGCAAACTGTTCGAATTCATCCTCTGTATCTCCTCACCCGCTAGACAAGCTATTGACGCCGGACTGTGTTGCTTTGCTCGGAATCCGGGAACAGTAATCAGCATTGGTATTCAGGTTAGTTGGCTTGTAGACGACGTTGAAGTTGAAATGTGCAAGGTAATCGGCATAGTTGGCCATTCGGCTGATGCAGAGCGTAGGCAAGGACTTTTCTGGATGCAGTATCTGCGTGAGCGGCTTATGGTCCGTAATCAAGGTAAATTTACGAGCATACAGATAGTGAAAAACCGTTTGACCGCCCACACAATTGCTAGGGCTTCTTTGTCAATTTGGGGGTAACGTTGCTCCGTTTTAGACATCGTACAACTGTCATACGCTATTGGCCGCTCCGTTCCATCGCTCAGCTGATGTGAAAGTACGGCTCCCAATCCTGTTTTGCTCGCATCCGTTGCCAAAATGAGCGGTAATGCTGGATCATACGGTATCAAAACTTGCGGTGAAATAAGCGCCTGTTTCAGATCTCGGTACGCCTTGTCTGCTTCTGGGGTCCATTCGAACGTGTCGGTTGCTAGCATATCCCGAATACTTCGAGCCCGAGATGAGAGATTCGGGATGAATGCACTGTAGTAGGTCGCCTTGCCCAGGAAAAGTTGTAATTGATCTGCGTTTGCCGGTCGTGGTGCATCACGGACTGCTTCGATGTGTTTGTCCGATTTGTGAAGGCCATGCCGATCGATTCTGTGCCCAAGGCAGTCAAGAGATGATGTTGCGAAGATGCATTTGGATTTATTGAGTCGTAGTCCGTTTTGCTTTAGCCTGTCCATGGTCGCTGCGAGGGCTACTAGGAGATCATTAAAGTTGTCTGCGGAGACGATGATGTCATCGTAAAAGTTGACGACGTTATCCAGGCCATGTAGGACTGTTTCCATTCGGCGTTGCCAAATAGCGGGTATATTCGCTGCGCCATATACAGCTCTCGTGGGGCGAATGAGACCATGCGTCACCGTATTGAGGGTGAGCACATGACGGAACTCATTGTCGATCGGAAGATGCGTATAAGCGTCGGTTAGGTCGAGATGACAGAACAAAGAAGCCCCTTTCATCTTGTTGAAGAGTGTTTCGACCTTCGGTATTGGATGTTCGTCGACTATCATCCTTGGATTGACGGTAGGCTTGTAATTGCCAGTGATTCGGATGCTTCCGTTTTTCTTCACTACGATGTGAGTCGGTGACGCCCATTCCGAGTAGTCCACCTTCTCGTAGAAACCTGCGGTGATTTTTTTGTCGATTTCAGCTGCGTAGCGATCTCGAAGAGCAAGTGGTACATCCCGTGCCTTGGCAAAGATGGGAGATACTCCTGGTTTCATGTGCACTTTTGCTGGTGGTCCGCTCAGCATACCGGGAACTTCACTAAAGATCTCCTCGTAGTTGCCCAGCAGTTCGGACAGCTGCGCTTCTTGCATTGGAGTGAGTTCGGTGGAAGTGACTGCGTTGACAGATGTCTCCGGAGCAAACATTTCGTTTATGTTAATCTGATCAGCGAACTGGGCGATCCATTCACGCCCAAAGAGAGGATCGGATTCTCCCGAAACGACGTAAACGTTCAACTTACGTGATGCTGATCCAACCGCGACTTTCACGGGAATGCGACCAAGGCAGTTGATTCGATGGCCCGAATAACTTGAGAACTGCCTGTCTGACGGAAGCAGAGAAAATCTTGGCTTGATTCTCCTCAGCTTAGACTCCGAAATGATTCCGCATGGCGCTCCCGTATCCAGCTCCATTTGCAGGCGATGTCCATCGATTTCAACGTTAATCATTTTCTTCCCGGTCGCTGTTACATCGTGGATCTGTCCCAGTGTCTGTACTACGTCGATTTCGGAGGCTGGATTCTCTGACAATTCTACTTGATCCATGGAGTTCTGGTACCTTGAACGACCCGTTCGGCATACCTTGGCAATGTGGCCTTTCTTGTTGCACGTATTGCACCTTGCTTCACGGAACCGACATTGGTTCCGCATGTGTTGTCCTCCGCAGCCGTTACAGAAGCTTGATCCGATGTTCCGATGACTGCCCGTTGGTTGATTTCCATCCGATGATTCTCGCCGATGCGGCTGCTGCTGTGGTGTTGGTGCAGCCGACTGTACTTCTGGTCGCTTGGAGTTTCGTATCCTAGCTTATTCGTGTCTTCCGGTTCCATCGATGATGTCCCGGTGTTGACTTCCCGTGCCGTGTTACGGGTTGCTTCCAGTGTTGTGCGCGATTTCGTATGCGGCTTTAAACGTTGCTGGATTCTTCGCGATGATTTCGTCGCACAGATTTCTTGCCTCGAGCCCGTGAAGAAATTGTTCAATCAGCATCCGGTCTAAGAATTCGCCGTATTCGCAGTATGCGGCTCCTTGCTTCAAACGAAGTACAAATTGGGCGACAGATTCGCCCTTATTCTGCACGACGATGTGTCGAAATTTGATGCTATCGACGAATTTGTTTTTTGAGCGATCGAAGTGGTCGGAGAGTGTGGTGCGCAAATCTGCGTACAGTGACGTCGGCAGGGTCACGAGGACTCACCAGGAATTTCAGTGCGTTGTTGAGCTCAGCCCCCATGTGCACTCTGGCATAGTTCGCGTACTGGGCTTCCGGAATGAGGCTCAGCTGCAATGCCCACTCGAACCTCTTGAAGTAGTCGGAGACGGACGCATCTTCCGTGGAGTGGTATTCTGACATGGAAAACGGAGGTACCTTTGGTGATGGGCCAGCGTGATTTGCGGCTGGATCTGGATCCGTTTGCTGTGCGACGCTTCCAATTGATGCCTTCAGAGCCTGAGCGATCATTTGCGAGAGCGCCTCCATGAGTTCAGGGGTCACTTGAGCCATTTTGCTCTTCCAAATTGCGTTTTCCTGCTGGTCCTAACCTCACTCTTTAACCGCTGGAGATTGTTGCGAATAATCCCACTTCTGACACCAAATGTTATGTTCTTGTGGGTGTTTCCGGTAAAGAGTTATATTACGGTTCGAGTAGCGCAACAAATCGTTTAAATAATTCGGACGGATTAGAAGAAAATATTCTTTTAGTTTTAATCGTTTCGAAACGCGTCACGCGGTTTTCGTTTTATTGATTCATACTGACATTAACTCATACACTGGGAAAAATGGTTGGTTCGAAAAAGTAAGTGAACATACATAACACAGGTTATGTCTCTGGCTTGCAATTTGACAATAGGAAAATGTTTGAGGATTTGTTGCATCAATAAACAATGTCTAAACTGGTTTAATTACAATGAAATTCGAAGCTATTTAAACCAAAATTCCAGCACAGCCAAAAAGAACCAAATTCCATAATTGCTAAAGAAAAGTCGGTTTGTTTGACAGCGTTTGGTATTCCTGGTGCAGTTGAAAACCGGAATATAGCAGTCGCGCCAATCGATTTTACTCCCGTTCCATAAGTCCAAACATTGGCGCATCTAGTGCGCTGTATGGCGCATATGGTGCTCTATACAGCGCACTAGATGCGCCACTGTTTGAATTCATAGAACGGGAATAGAATCTATTTGCGCGACTGCTATATTCCGGTTTTCAACTACACCAGGAATAACATTTGAGTAAATCGATGTTCGGTTATTGCTCATTGGATTTATTTTTGTCAACCGAGTTTTTCGCTAAATTTGACCGATTGTGAGTAAGTGAAAATTTAACGAGAGCTCTGTTGTTCCATTTTGAACCGAACAGACTACTGAGCGTTTAGCAGATCAAAAAATGGTTGAAATTCAACTGAGATCTGTATTATTTTCTATGTGTGCAGGTCAAATTTGTTGATGTTTTCGCTTATTTTAATGCCTTGTTGACTACAGGCTTGTAACATAATATACTGAATTGTTAGAAGAGGCAAAAATCCGATTTGCTGAACCAGTCAGTACCTTGACTTGTCATTCCTTTGCGTCGTTTTCGTCAACAGTACGGGCTTTCCAGCGGATATCAAGTGAGTATTATGCTTTGTTCATACTACAGCGTTTAAACATAAAACAAGGCTATCTTGATGACATTTTCCTTAATTTTCAAAACACCCTTGTATTATGTTACAAGTCTGTAGTCTGAACAAAGCACTAGGAAGAGGAGGTGCAAGAGAACAAAATTGTATTCAATAATCAAGCAACTTGTGCAAATCGGTACCGGTTAAGGAATAATTTAGTAAGTTATTTGTTTCATTAAATTTTGTTGTTTTAAAAGCTGCACAGAAATTGTCGGACACGTTAATCATTTGCTTCTTCTGCCAGCGATCTGTACCCGGATTTACAATTTCCTTTTATTTTCAGCACAATGATCCGCTTCCTTATCACTACCGGCAATAATTAAATTTCGTTTGTTTTCATCCTCTGACATTATCATCAAACATGAAATACTGTACGCAAAGAACTTAAAATAAATAAAATCTAAAAAAATCCCAAAACATTAATTGTTCTGTCTCCTTGAAAACTTATTTCATTTTCCGAAAATTACAAAATCAACTGACTTTTTCAGAGGGAAAAAAGAGGAATAACGAAAACTCAGCAAACCGAATTCATACAAAGATATTACTGAAAAAGTCAGTAGTTGTGTTTGACAGCTCACGGTTTGTGCTTTTACGGAGTTTTTGGCAAAGCAAAGTAATGCTCGGTTGATCATTGGATTCTCATCTGTTTAAAAACCCAGTAAAATTTTACCGACTTCGGTAATTAAAACTCTGTGTGTACCAGCCAACAAGAAAGAGTACCTTCAGGGTTAATTTTAAATTTACTAAAGTATGTCAATTCATATAAACAAGTTCGAATGACAGTCTCAGATCGCAATTGTCTCGGACCGTTGCGAAGTTTGAATCTATCAGAGCGCACTCAACTCATAATAACTTTCAATGATATTATTGGAAATGCATGGGAAGTCTCTCTTTAATTCTATTTTAATTGATAACATTATACTGTTAAGGCTAAGAGTTTAACCTTGACCTGTAACGGATAATAAAAATTCATGGATATTCAAAAATAACAAAAACATATTAGAGAATGTATCGAAAATTAGCTATCCTCGTACATTTGCGTTGAACGCGAGTATTTGTGGTGGATTTTATGTATTCATCATAGCATGCTGTGCGTTTCACTGTCATCTTTTGTTTGTTTACTTGTTAGCATGGTTTCAATTCTTCGTTTTCAAAATGTCGCGTATCGAAAAACACGTGAAAAATACTGTTTTGGACACATGTCTCCGTGGAATGGGTGTAACTATACAACAAGCGCTTTAGAACTCATCACACTCGCGTGAAATCCATCATAACCAAACTATTCTTTGAATAAACTGCCTGGAAGAGGCAGAATACCCGTATCTTCCAACGCTTAACTGGACCAGAAAGTGGTAACTCTAATTCGGAAGAACAAATCAATGTCGATACGTGATTTGGCCAATAATGCGGGAACCTGCGTCGGAATAATTCGACGAATCAAGAAACGGAACAACCTGAAGACCTACAAGAAGCAGAAAATCGCCAAACGAAGTGGAGAACAGAAACAACGTGCCGTAACAAGGGCCTGGAAATTGTATTCGTGAGTTTTGCAGCGACCGGATGCATGTATTTTGGACTCAATATTACACTGCCGTCGTTGAGGAGGATGTAAGCGAGGCAGACAGGTCGACTCAAGTGTAGAAGTTTGGTCAAAAAGTATGGCAAGCAATATGTTCCTGCGGTGTGTGAAGTCTGCCATTTTTGTACACTACCGAAACAATCAATGCGGAAATCTATCGATCTGAGTGTCTGCAGAAGAGGTTTCTGCCTTTATATTAGAACCATAATGCCCTTTCACTGTTTTGGCTTGATTTAGCGTCGGCGCATGAAGCCAAAACAAGGCTCAATTGACTTACGGATAAGGTAATAACTTTCGTTGAGAAAAACATCAATCCGCCAAATTTTCCTCAGCATTGGCCCATCGATCGCTATTGGGCGCTATTGTGAAGAAGGTCTTCAAAAAGACTGGTGAAGCATCTGAGAATATACAGGAGCACAAAAAAAAAAAAAAAAAAAAAAAATGGGAAAGGCATCTAAAAAATGTGATAACACACTTGTCCGGAACTTGATGAAAAGTCTTCGATCAAAAATTGTCAAATTCCTGAAAGAATAATATTAGTTTCATCTGGTCTGTTCAGGTTCAAATTCTATCCCGTACAATACAGAATCATTCATTTGCTTGAATAAAACATATTTTTTATATGATTTGAAAGAAAAATATATAGAAAACTTGTTTTCGATACAGTTCTTAGCTGATGAACAATTAGCGTGAAATTGCATGAAAGAAGTTGACCGTGTTTAATTCATTTATTTTGTAATAATTGTTTAGTCTGCTAACCATTTACACGTGTGTTTCTCACAACATCATTATCACCTCAACATTTTCCCATTCAGAAACAGTTCTTCATTCAATGGTGGTCCCATGCCATCATCATATCCGCCGATGGCGTGGCTGTATTTTCCGTTTCAAAGCTCAGAACAAACACATGCACAAAGTCGCCTCGATCCATCCATCAGCAGAGATTCGCAGAGCAAAAAAACCCTACACCCCCAGCTCATCCCTTCAGCCGTTTGATTCGAAAGCATAACAAACGACCAATGGCGAATCAACAGCAGACTGAGGAAGAAGAATACACACACAAACACACATACACCAAACATCAACACTAAGCCCGCACAATGGCCATTCATTTGGTGAACTTTTCACCGCCGGTCGTTCGATGATCGGCATCAAGCGCTACTTCATTGCCCTGGACCGGAGAGGTTTATCCGTCGTGACCAGCTAGCTTTCCGCTGTCGGGGGAATAACCGTGGCATATGCGCTCCGAATGCATATCGAAATGTGACAGCCACAATTCGACTACTCGCAATGCTATTCCTTTTCCGAGTCATGCTTGCATAGTCAGAAAGTGCAAGACCCCGTACACAAGGAACAAACCCCCTCCCTTCAATGGCTCGCAATCAATTTCAATTAATTTAAATTTCAAATTAAAATTCAAATGATTCAATTAATTCTCCGTCACACTTGCAGTCCCGATGCCCGGTTTGGTCGATCCGGGGGAATGAATCCAAATCGGAAGGTCTAGTCGCACCCGGACGAGCGCCATGGTCAAGTGGGCAGCTAATGATGCAAAACAACGGGTCCTGATTCTGGGAAGGCTTCCAGCCAAAACAAGGCTCACACCGAGATAGATAGAGAGAAAAAGCGTCAGTTCAGAATTCAAAGCCATTGGAAATTCCGAGTAAATTGTAACAAAGCGGCGAAAAAGCGCCGAAAAATTGCCACGAAATGTCCGGATGGTAAACACTATCAAAGCTAGAAAGCAATTAAAAAGTGAACCGGACGAAGCTGCGCCAACGGTGACGGACCGGATAGACTCCCCCACAGAATCCTGGGCGCCAAAAGTGGGCAGGGGGGGGGGGGGGTCTCACTTCAAAGTATTTTTTTCGCGGTTGCCTGGTTCGATTTTTTGTCATTGAATTTTGTCTGGGCAGTTTACACAGTTCGCTGGATCGATTCAATTTTTAGTCTGCAAAACGGGCGGAAATAGGACGAAGTACTCAGCTAATTGCTGCGTGAACAATAAATAAGATTTTTTTTTTCTATCGGCTGCCTAAAAATGATTGTCAAATGGATTATAGAAAAAACTGTATTCAAGTATTGATTTTTTTTTCAACTAGGTATTTTAAACGCATCGTAATGAGTGGTTAATAATTTGTAAAAATGATAATGCATTGTTCATGCAGGTTTCGATATCTAATAAAAGAAGCGTTGAAGACGTTCAATGATGGTTATCTCTGAAACATTAACTCAGCCCCTTTTTTTATTTCTCTATTAATTGATCAGAAAGTTTGACGCCACACAGTGGCGGTTATCTGTACAAAAATCGGACAAAACTTAAAATGTTGCTTAAACTGACTGCAAATCACACATTTAGTTGATTTTAGAGTGCTGAGTTAATTTCTGGTGTTGAAATTCACTTAAAGTGAGTAACTATCCTTCCACAGTGCTCTCAATTCTTTCTAATTTTTATTTATGGGAAGATTTTTCTTTATTCATTTCCAGACAGAAAATTTTAAAAAAAGTGCAGGAATCTAGGGGATATTCAGATACCACGTAGAAAGATTTTGAGCAATACAAAAAAATGAATGGACCGTGGTAATTTGCCAACCATCCCCTCTTCTTGAACTGTCCACGTGATATATGGATGAAGTAGATGAACATAAGTTTATCTGCTGTGTATCAGGAATGGGGCAATCGGAATCGAAAATCGAAAGATCGGATATTTTCAATCGATTAATCGATTTCCATGTTGAGATGTTTTCAGATTGTTCAGTTTATAAATCAACTTTGATGAATAATTAACCTGATTTTCCGACACAACGAAAAATCAATTTAAAAAATAGTAACATTGCGTTTTCTTCAATCATGTTCTCTATTTTTGTTTCTTTTTTATAGTGATTTTCGGCCTTTAGCTGGTTCATAACTTGGACTAACGGATTTACTTCCCTTCCGTAAGAAGAACACCACTCCTGTTGCAGTACAGGGATGCCAGATATTTTTTTCAAATGTCTGTGATAAAAATTTAAAATGTCTGGGAATGTCTATAAAAGTCTGTAATTTTTTTTTTAGAAAATTAGACTTCTTATAACGAAAAGTCCTTATAAGAGAGCGAGTTATTTCATTATCGCCATTTGTGTGATTATGTTAACATGTCTGCATCTATTTCTTGGATTGTATGCAAACTTACACTATTGTTTCATATTTTTAAAGTGACACTCAAGCTTGAAGCATTCGCATAGATGACACAATTGATACACACCATATTTTAATATGGTGTCATCATCACTCATGATCATCAATATCATTATGGTCATCATATGATTTTTAAACAGGCTGCTTCTTCGGTTAGTCAGTAATTATCTCATAAATTTCAGGGAAACTCTCTCCTGTTCTTCTGCAAGGGTCTTTGCTTTATTCTGGGAAGTTTCCTTCTGAACTTCAGGCAAAATTCCACATGAACTTGGCAATCACTCCTTATTTTCTTTGAAATTCACATTTAAGAACCCAACTTTACCTTCCAGAAACATTTGGTAATTTTTTTCCTGAACATAATTACTATCTAAACTTCTGATGAGTCCTATCCTGAACTACGAGGAAAGTTTCTGCAAAACTTTGAGAAAGTTTTCTCCAGAATTTCTTGGAAAATCTTCTTAAGTTGTTAGAAGTTTCTTAGTGAAGTTCTGAGAAGTTCTTTCCTGAACTGCCGAAATAATCTCTTCTGAACTTCAGGGGAGTATTGTCCTGAACTTCGGGGAAGTTTGTTACTGAATTTCCGGAACAACTAGAAAGATCCTCCTATACTTCTGGAAAGTTTCTTCCTGATTTTATCAAAAGAATCTACCATAACTTCGTGAACTTCGAGAAGTTCTCATTCTGAAATGCTGGTATGTTTGCTTCGGAACTTTAGGGAAGCTCTCTAGCACTTCTGGGTAGTTCCAACTAAACTTTTGGTCTCTTCGCAACTTCTGAGAAGACCTCTTGTGAACTTCTGAGGGGTTCTTTACTGATTTTTTTTAAATTCCTTCTTGACCCTACAGATAGTGCCCTCTCTGGTAGGTTTGCTCCTGAAATTCGGGGAAGTTTTTTCCTGAGCTAATTACTTCCAAACTTTTGATTGGTGCCAATCTGGAAGTGCGAGGAAAATTTTATACCAACATTTTTAGGAAAATTCCCTTAAATTTGTTCTTGAAGTTCCTTCCTGGACTTCTGAGAAGTCTTCTTCTGAACTTTTGGGAAGTTTTCTCCAGAACTTTGGGGAAGTTTGTTCCGGAACTATTCTGAAATTCGTGCTCAAATTAGAAGGAAGTTAATGCTCCTGGAAAGTTTCATTCTTTTCTCTCTAAAAAAATAAGGAGAAATCCTTATTCTGTAAGGCAGAATATTCTCCTCCGAGCTTTGAAAAAGCTGCCAAGCACTTCGAGAAACTTTCAACTAACATTTCGAGAAGCTTTTTCCGGAACTTCTGGGATGTTATTTCCTGAACTTGAGAGAAGTTCTTTCCTCAACTTCTATAACGCATCGTCCTGAGGGTTTTTTTTCCTGATTTTTGAGAAATTATAAGTAGTGCCCTTCCTGGTTAGCTCCCGTCTGAAATTTTGGGAAGTTTTTTTTCCTGAACTTTTGGGAAGTTCAATCTTGAATTTCTGGGAAGAACTCCTAGACCTTTGAAAAATTCCAAACTTCAGAGAAATCCTCACCCCTACCCTTCTTCCTGAAGCTCTGCTCCGTCTTTTGGCTTCCTTTGCCTTCAGCCATGTTCGGGAATATTTGTAATCCTGTGGCTGAAAAAATCATTCACGAACGCGAAAATGAATGACTGGTTACCAGAACATTCAGTAAAGCAACCAAAATCTCTTGAGGCTTGAATAGCCGTGTGCTTTGCTGTGGTGTGAATGAGTTGTGTGGAACACAAGGACAGTGGAATGACTGAGCACAGCAAAATAAGTAAACACGAATATATTGCGTGACTGATAGAACGAAATGAAGAGAGCGAAAATTTTACACACTGAATATTTTGTTTACTCATCGTTCACGACGGGTGTCAATTTTTTCGAGCTCTGCTCGCGAGTAACTCAAAACAACTTGAAATTGAATCAATATTCATCGGTTCTTATCGGTTGCCATGCTTTCGAAAAGTTTGACTTCCAACTAGACTTTCAAGTCGTTTGAAAACATTCTGGACATTCTGCTGATGGCAATAGAAGATGGCACAACGGTGAGATTATGAAGGTTCAGGAGATGTTTAATATTTGCTATGTAGAAACATTGCTGAAGTGCAATGATGAGGCATTATAGCTATATGTATAGATTCGTAATTAGCTAAACATCAATCCTAAGAAACTTGAAGCGTGGGTCGGAGTGCACCCAGGTAACCAATAAGCATTAGCATGTGCAGTAAATCAACCCTAAATCTGCATTTCAGCTGCAACAAGCATTATATTAGCATTAAATCAGCATCCAGAAAGCTATTGGTTGTAAAGCTGCATTTCAAATGCTATTTAAATGCTTGTAGCGTGTTATAAGCATTTCGAATGCAAAATAGCATTAATGAAGCATTATCATAGCATTGCAGCATTGGGCAAAAAGTGGCATTTATGTTGCAATTTACGGCGACTTAAGTGCTTGATAGGCTGCCGAAAAGACGCTTTGGAATTGCTTATTGGTTACCTGGGCTGTGGGCTGAGCTTGTTTATCTCTTCTCCTGCTCTTGTTTTAAAGCACTAGTTTTTATTCTGACCGTCTGGTGCTGGGAATGATGCTGCATTAGAAAATTACTGGTCAAGCTAAAACTGGTGGGTTTATTTAAAGTATGACTTCATTGGAAACATAAAAATAACTTCTTCACGAAAATAGCAAATCCTTCCCTGATTAGTAGTAAATGCGATATAAAATTGTACCAGCATATCAGATATGTAGTTCAAGTGAACGTAGCTTGTTTTAAAAAACAGAGTTAAATGGATGAAATTGAAACACAAATAAAAAAGGAATATTGTTATATTTGCACGGTTACCACCTTACTTCTGAAAACTGTTTATTTTTCATTGAATAAAAAGTAAAATCATCTACTCTGAAAGTTATGAGTTTGATTTGAAAGTGTATTTTTTCGGTTCAGTGTGTAAATTTAAAAGTGTGTTCTTTTACTATGAAAATTGTAGAACTGTCAAATCCACCAACACAAAGCAAGTCATTGTTCTTGTCGTCATCGTCGTCGAATGAAATTTTTCATTACTGTTGTCCGCGTCCGTGTCTTCTGCGTTGTTCGTTGCTCCCGTCCGCTTATATACGCGTTTTGTGAAAATTGCTATGAAATACTACATGATTCTTGGCAAGATCGACAAAATACAAAAACTTCACATTTACAAATATTCATTATTCACGATACTTTCTAGTTCAAAGTTCATTTTGAAAATAAAATTATTAACTTTCAGTTTTAAAGATGCCATGGTGTGGATTTGACAGTTCTACAATTCATCTGAAAAGAAAACTTTTTAAGTTGAAACTATTTTTTTATTTCAATCCAAACAGCATGCCTTCATTTCAATTGCATAACTTTTTCTGGATTAAACTTTATTTCGGAATAAAAATAATTTGCTCTTATTTTCTACGATGCCACGGTCTTGATTTGACAGTTCTTTTTTTTTGTTCTGAAAATTTCAACTTTTAAATGTGGATCAAAATTTTTAATTGACGGTTTGGATGTTTTTGTTTTGAAAAAGAACCAACTAAATTTTCCAATTTTGGCAATGATTTTTTTAAATTTTAATAATCATTATTCTCTGTGTGCATTGACCATTTCTAGTTGACAATTGTGCACACTTGAGAGCTAATGTACTAGCGTTGGTTGGTTTGACAGTTGCTGTGCAAAAACAGAGAGAGAAAAAATGGCAGTGCTCGCTTGCTGAGCAACGAGGGTTACTCGAGGTACCTCAAAAGTAACTCTGAAATTACTCGCGATGAGGAGCTGTCTTGCCCCTTGGTTTTGTCCGACATATTCAAACAGAACTTTTCAATTTCAAGATAATTCACACCAGTGGTTCTTGAAATTCGTAATCAATTACTAATTTGAGTGATCCATCTCCATAATTCACTGAACAAAATTTAATATTTAATATTCCATGTGGATTGTAATTACACAGAATGACTCAAAAGCCGTTTGGTGCAATCTGGCAGAACTCCGACCAAGTTACATTTGATTATCGACACAGATAAAAAGAAACATTGAATTTTTTGCGTTTCTAATGCACATAAATGCTACACGCAAAAAAAAGTCGCAGTAGAAACTACCATTTCGAGGGTTAAATTAAGCGCAATCACCAACAATTTTCAGCTGACTATAAATGCGATTTTACCATGCCTGCGATTAGATCTACCATGGTGCGGTTGATATCAATATGAGGGTTGTCAAATATACCACAAATGCTGAAAGTTGTACCAGAAACGTAATAAACTTGACTGAAATTTCATGGTAGTTTTAAAGATAGGCATAGTCGGCTGAAATGGTAGTTTTTACTACAAGATTTCTTTCTTTGTAGATTTGGCGGAAAATAATGGGATATTTTATGTAAATTTAAGCCAGATAACACCTGAACCAAGCCTGTTGTATGAAAGAAACATTGTTGTATGGCTCATCAAAGGCTACAGCCAATTGCGTTGTTTACGCCTTTTTTGGCTTGGAATTAAACGAAGGGAAATTGTACGCGCTCGCTAAAATTTTTTTTGTGGATATACCATTTTTATCGAATGCACC